>CATKHJ010321137.1:0-45559 GCA_949750685.1 Vernicia montana
TATTTAATTATGTGCTGCATACTTGATGTGAATGCTGGATGGTATTGGGATGACACAGGAGTCACTAGGAATGAGAATATGAGATCAGGATGAGCATTGACTGGTGTATGACAGTTCAGGAGCTTGCTCATCGCTCGCTGCTGCCAGTCGGGTCGCTGCATGGCCAAGGCCAGGGACAGCTAGTACCCCAGAGATTGGATTTTATAAGCATTTTTCAGTAGGTCACAGAGAGCCAGAGTTGGGGTCGGCTCCCCGTATTGATGATAGTGTGATCCTGTGGACTGATTCTCATCCATATGTGAGATTATATGTTTAAATGTTTATATGACATTGCATTAGCATTTTCAGCATTCGAATGGCACGTTATATTGATAACTGTATAATTCATTGAGTTGAACGCTCACTCCTGTTCACCAATTTTTCCCAGGTTGCAGGTTGAGTTTGAGAAGTAAATTTATGTTGAGTTATTCCTGCCATCATCCTTCGGCAGTGAAATGTATATTATTATCCAGATATGTAATTAATTTCATATTATGTTGTATTTTAAGTCTAGCACTCCGCATTGTTATTCTGACAGTTGTAATTCTATTCAGAAGTATGTCTTTAGTGTATGATGAGTTTTGAGGTGGTCAGAGACTCCTCATCATAGATGTTATAATATTTCTGTTGAGCAGGAACCTGATGATGAGATTGTTGATAATGATGTCATTGACATAAATGCCCTGAATGGCATTGATGTGATTTAATGAGAAAGTTGATATGATTGAGTTGATAGCCCTGAGTGGCTTTATTGTAATGTTTTATCAGGTTCTGCTTATCAGGTGGGCCCATAGCCCTTGGTTTGTGACAGTTACAGCTGTCACTTTGCAGTTTTGTCGTTTATTGAGCAGTCAGGCTTACTACGGGTTCCGGAAGCCTTAAGCTTTCCCGTTCCCTAGTGCCAGTCACATGCCTTCGGGTTCAGGGCGTGACATATACGGTCAGCTCATCCAGAGCTGTCAAAAAATCATTCGGTCCTATAACTTTCTCAGAGGAAGATAAAGGCAATGTGATCGTTCCTCATAATGATGCCATGGTCATTTTGGGATACTTGAACAGCTTTCTAGTTAGAAGGATGTTGGTGGATGATGGAAGTTCGGTTAATATGATAACCTTTGCCGTTTTCAAAAAGATGGGGCTCTTAGAGAAGAGTTTGAAACCTGTAGCGACCCCTTTAGTGGGATTATGGGGTAAGGTTGTGCCAATGGAAGGGTCGGTAATGTTGGATGTAGAGTTCAGAGATGGTGACGTCACAAAGGAAATCAAGGCAGAGTTCATGGTAACTGATATTCCTTTTGCTTACAATGCCATTATTGGGCGACCAATACTTTATGACACTTTGCAATAACCTACATAAGATACTTGACAATGAAGATCCCCACATATGGGGGAGTGGCAGTGATAAAGGGTTGTTAAGAAACCGCAAGGAAGACCTACTTTAATGCTCTAAAAAGGGTCTTCCCAACTTTACAGATCGAGCGACCGGAGGGCTAGGGCATAAAAGATAAGGCTGAACCAGGGGGAGAAACAGTGAAGATAAGGATAGAAGATGGGAAAGAAGTTCAGATCGGGGCCTTACTGATTGAAGAAATGAAAGAAAAATTTCCTGAGTATTAAGAGAAAATCCTAACTTTTTTGCGTGGGATACTCGGGACCTAGCAGGTGTGAGTAGGGAAGTTATCACCCATAAGCTCATAATTGATCCAGTGATCAGGCCAATAGTTCAAAAAAAGAGAGGAAACATTCCACAAAAAAATAGATCGCTATTGTAGAGGAGGTTCAGAAATTGCTTGAAGCTGGGGTGATTCGGGAGGTGTACTATCCATAATGGTTGGCTAATGTTGTTCTGGTCAAGAAACGTAACGACACGTTTAGAATGTGTGTCGACTTCACGAATCTGAATAAACCCTGTCTTAAAGACAACAATCATTTACCTAGTATTGACCAATTGGTAGATTTCACTGTAGAGCATGAACTATATTCCTTCTTAGACGTGAAGGCAGGTTATGATCATATTCAAATGCATAGATCTGATGAGGAGAAGACCTCCTTTGTAACTGATCAAGGCACCTACTGCTACAAGATGATGTCCTTTGGGTTGAAAAATACTGGGGCAACTTATCAAAGGTTAGTCAATCATATGTTCAAACAACATATTAGCAAGAACATGGAGGTATACGTGGATGATATAATCATAAACAGCAGGCGGAGTATATATCATCCTAAGGACATTGAAATGATATTAAAAATTATGAACTCCTATAATTTGAAGTTGAACCCAGAGAAATGTGTATTTGGAGTTTCAGTTGGGAAGTTCTTGGGATGTATGGTCTCACATAGGGGAATTGAAGCAAATCCTGACAAGATAGAAGCAATATTGAAGATGAACCCGCCCACTAATATTCGAGAGGTCCAGAGGCTGAATGGGCGAATTACGGCATTGGCAAGTTTCATCTCATGTTCGGCTAAGAAGTGCCAACCTTATTCAAAACCCTCAAGAATTTGAAGAAGTTTGAATGGATGGAAGAATGCTAGAGATCTTTTGAGGAATTGAAGAAATTCCTAACGACCCCTTCTCTACTTAGCTGCCCGATCCCAAAGGAAGATTAATATTTGTATTTATCCATAACTACTGAAACCATTGCAGCAGTATTGGTAAGGGAAGAGTCTGGTGAACAATGACCTATTTACTATCTTAGCAGAGTCCTGCAGGATGCCGAGCTTTGATATCCGACCATTGAAAAACATGCCTTAGCCCTCTTCATGGCTTCGCAAAAACTAAGGCATTATTGTAAGGCACATCAGGTTATCGTTCAAACAGATTTACCATTAAGGAAAATCCTTCAGAAATTGGAGACCTCAGGCAGAATAGTTAAATGGGCAGTACGGATTGGTAGTTTGGGTATCTCGTATGAGCCAATAAGAGCTATGGAATGCTAGATTTTGGCAGACTTTGTAACATAACTCACTCCAATTAAGGGCGAATCTCCACCAAAGAAAAAAGAAATATGGGAGATGTATATGGATGGAGCCGTGAGCTCAAAAGGATCGGGCATCAGAATAGTATTGAAAGGGCCCCACAAGGTAATTATTGAATACGCTATAAAGTTAGATTTCCCGATCTCCAATAATGCAGCGGAATATGAGGCGCTACTAACTGGTCTTTCATTGGCTTGAGAGATAAAGATGAAACATATGATAATCTGCAACGATTCTTAGCTAGTTGTCAATCAAACTGATGGCAATTACGCTGTGAAATAGGCATCATTAAAGAAATATTTGGAGCTCGCTAAGCAGGCTCTTATGGAAGGAGAACAATTCGGTAGTTGGATAATGAAACAGATCCCTAAGATTGAGAATGAGAGGGCTGATGAGATTGCTAAATCGGCGGCTGCAGGTAGAGGGGCAATCTTAAAAAATATCCCAATTGCAATTCAAAAATCTCCCACGACAGAGATTATGCCAATGTTGCCCGTAAATTGGGAAGCAAGTTTGATGGATTCTATCATCCAGTACCTTTCCAAAAGGATATTGCCAGAAAAGAGATCAGAAGCACAACAGATAATAAAAAGAGTAGAGAAATACAGCTGGTATAAGGATGATCTCTATCGCTGGTCCAAAACCCATCATTGGTTGAAGTGCATCCGAACCGAAGATGGTGACTATGTTCTAAGAGAAATCCATAAGGGATTTGTGGGGCCCATGAGGCAAGCTCTAGCCTTGTCAGGAAAACGCTGCTACAAGGGTACTACTAGCCCACCATAAAAAAGGACGCTAAAGAAATGGTTTGCTGATGCGTTCAATGTCAAGAGCATTCGACAGTTCCCCAGCAACCTTCTAGAGAGCTTTCCTCAATTAATTGTGCATGGCCTTTTCAACAGTGGGGAATAGACATCCTGGGTCCATTTCCACCTTTCGTTCGTCATACCAGATTCTTAGTCGTAGCCATTGACCATTTCACCAAATGGATTAAGACCGAACCTCTAACAAGGATCACATAGAAGAATGTAACCAGTTTTTTCTTTAAATTTGTGATTTGCAAGTTCGGTATTCAAGAGACCATAATTTCAGACAATGGCAAGCAGTTTTATTCCGCCTAATTTAGATCATTTTGTAGGGATCTCAATATTGACCTACGGTTCACTTCAGTAGCTCATCCCTAAACCAACGGGCAAACTGAAATGGCAAACCGCATTATTTTGCAGGGATTAAAGAAAAGACTTGATGAAAAGAAAGGACAGTGGGCTGATGAATTATACAATGTACTCTGGAGTTACCGAACTATGCTAAGAGAACCTACAGGAGAAACCCCATTCTCTCTCACTTATGGTTCAGAAGCAGTGGTACCTATTAAAATTAGCCCGCCAAGTTTCATAACAGAGCAAACGGGGGAGATTGATCTATAAATGGAACTAAGAGTCAACCTAGACCTGCTAGAGGAGAAAAAGGACTTGGCTTATGAAAAAACAACAGCTTACAGGCAGAGAGCAACTAAGTATCACAATCGCCGAGTCAAAGAAAGAATTTTCAAAGAAGGTGATCTGGTCTTTAGAAAAATAGAAATCGTCAGATGCAATGCAGGGGTGGGTAAATCACAACCTAACTAAGAAGGCCCCTACAGAATATCAAAGGTCGTTGGACTTGGAGTATACAAGTTGGCAGACCGCCATGGTAGAGTTCTACCCCGAACATGGAATTCGGACAACTTGAGGATCTACTATCAGTAACATATCAGTCTTCTCTACTTTAGTTTTTCCAGTTCTTTTTGTATTAAGTTAATCTTTAATTGTAGCATGTTCATCACTTGAAGACATGTATATATAATTGATTATTATCATGCTTTATAGGATTCAATTTATCTATGTATTTTCAGAATGTTAATAATAAATCTCCAATCTGGACAAAATTGAGATCCAGAGTTCTCTAATCCTGAATGCTCAAATTTGTTATTCGTTTGTTATTAATGAAGAGAAAAGCCACTCCAAGGAATAAGCAAAATTCAAAGTTCGCTCAAGACTTCCTATATTTTATCTCTAAGGCTCCAAGGAATAGGCGAACTTCAAAGTTCGCCCAAGACTTCCTATATTTTATCTCCAAGGCTCCAAGGAACAGGCAAACTTCATAGTTTGCCCAAGACTTCCTATGTTTTATCTCCAATGATGAAAGGAATAGGTGAACTTCAATGTTCGTCTGAGACTTCCTATATTTTATTTTTAATGAGGAAAGGGAGAGGCGAATTTATAGTTCGCCCAAGACTCCTTATATATATATTATTTACAATTGATAGAATTGAAAGGATAGACAGGCAATAGGTCTACCCAATACCTCTTATACAGTTTAACATCAAAAGTTAGTAACAAATTATGGTCCGCCTGATACTATTAGCAGAAATCAGAATTAAAGATTGCTTTTCATTAAATTGTTCAAATAATTACAAGGCATTCTAAGCCCAATCTACTACATCATTCCTAATATTTATAGAGGGGATGCCATAATCGGCCACAGATAGAGGAGGTTCAACAGATATGAAAGGATTCTCATCGCCTGTTGGTGGAGGGGGAGGAATGGTAAATTCTTCAGTAGGAGGAGGGGGAATATCTTCAATCCCAATGGATACGGTATATCTCCATACCCTTCATCATCCCCTTCCTCATCAGGATAGATCTCCTCCACGAAGTTAAAAATCGAGCTCGAGATATTTGCTTCGCACTGCGGCCAACACCTTATCCATCAGCCCCAAATCCTTCTCTTGAGCTCCTTTCTCCTTTTGAAGCTCTCCAACTAGACGGTGATTTTTGCCCTCCAAACCATGCATCTTCTTCTTCTCCTTTAGCTCGGACTGTAGGGCAGTCACCTGGCTCAGGAGGTCGGATTTCAAAGCAATGGACTTCGCCTTTTCCTCCTTTATAGCTTTTCGATAGGACTCCTGAAGCTGAGCGAGCTTAGTAAAGAACTTATTCTCCTGCTCTTCCTTAACACGAGCCCATTTATTCTTGAGATCCTCTTTTTGAGCCCTCATCCTCTAGCGAAACTCAAAGAGGATTCGAGAGGTTTGCATAAAAATAAAATTGTGAATCAATAATGAAATTATAATATAAGGAATTGCAACAATCGATACATACCTCTAGTAGATATCCATAAGCCGATCCAGCGAGTTTGACATTTGTTAGGTCGGCTACGAGCTTGTCATCAGCGGGGAGCTATACCAATCTTATGATATCAATCGCGACAGAAGGATCGCGAGCAGAAGCTCCCTCGTCATACTTCCTAGTCACCACTTTGGTGAAGTTGGTCAGCTCGTTTAGGAACGGTTCATCGGCAGCTGGACGAAGCCTATTTAACCGCCCACTAGCACTTTTCGGGTGCAAATCTCTTTATACCACCCTCAGCAGATTTTGCTTTGGGTGGGTCAGTAGGAATGACCTTTTAGATAATAGGAAGAGGTGTAATGGTAGGCGATGCCTTAGGCTTAAAACTTTTAGCCGCACCCTTGGCCTTAAGCTCTTTAGCCTTTTTCTCTTTCTCCCTTTTATCCTTCATCAATTAAGCTACTGACTTCATCTCTACAATTAAAATGAAAGAAAAAGGTTAGGCGATGGGCAAACATATATAATTACAAGTTCGGTGATTTGTGGTTAGTACCAGCAGAAGAGTCAACAACTTTAGATTTAGATTTAGACTTCTTGGTAAGATCGCCAAAGAAGTATTCCTGAAGTAACTTTGACCCCGATATGGGTACGAGGCTACCAAGAGCAGTAACACTCTTCTCTTCCAATTGAGACAGGTTGGGTAACCTGCTCGATGAAATTATAGTCGGATTCTCAACCCAGGAGTTTGGGTGATCGCCCCATCCCCCTTTATGGGATACTACAAAAAATTTATTTTTCCAATTCTTAAGAGAATAAGGCAGGAGGAAGATCTTCTTCTCGCTTTGAAAACTAAAATGTTCAAACCACTTTCTGGCCACCAAGGGATATAGCTCCCTCACTACCCTACTTGTAACTTCATACCCTTTTATTTCTCCTATGATCTTAAGACTAGCTAGTGCCTTCCAGGAGTTCAGGTGAAGCTGACAGATAGGTATTTCATATTCCTTCAGTACGGCTAGGTACAAGGGATGAACGGGGAACCTGAGGTCGGATTCCAGATCATCTAAATATACCATTTTATTTAGATCGCCTAATTTTTTATTAGCGAAAGTCTCAGGGTCGAGGATCCTAAGTTCATATTCCAGAGGGATATTGTATTTCCTCCTGATGGAGAGTAGGTGTTCGGCTGACAGGTTGCTAGTAAAAGTCTTTGGTACCCAATGAGGTTCAGGTTCTTTGTTCTGGATGCTTGTGGATCGGGATATAACAGATGGCCCCTTTTTGGTTATCGCAGATCGCCCAACTTTCTTTATAGGGCGATTGGTGCTTTAGGGAGTACTATCAGATACTACCATTTGCAAAGGGGGGCAATTCATATATATATATAGAGTCAAGAGAAGGTGTTCGAGAGCGATCTGACACTGTGGTATCACTACTGTCAGTGCGCTCTTGAGAGTTGTTTTGAGAATCCTCAACGTCACTCATTTCTGGGTTTTTTAATTAGGTTTTTAACATAAATCAAAAACAAAAAGAACAAAAATAGAGAACAAGTGAGAAAACTTACTAAAGGAGGATTTAGAACGCTTAAGCGAACTTCCTTGAAATATTTAAAAAAGACAAAATGAAATAAGAATCGTAGTTGCATAAATGATGGCGAAAAGTCAGTGAAATAGCCCAACAGGTGTTAGGAGGCCCTATTTATAGGAAATGACACGGTAACCGAAGAATTTCTAGAGTATTCCTCTAGTAACACGTGGCAAGTAGAGGCGAAAGGTTTCCACAACCGCTGTCCTTTCAGTTCTCAAGTTGGGCAGGAAATTAAAAACTTAGCGCTTCACAGGTGTTCTCCCAACAAGCATGACAGATCGCCTATTCTGAATAATATATCAACATTTTAATTTTGAGTCTTTAACTCATAACTAATGGGGAGACATGTGATGCATATCATTATGAACTGGTCCATCCAAGTAAGCTACGAGCTCGCCAAAAATCAGGTCGCCCAAACGAAGGTTCTATAGGTCAGATCGCCCAAACAAGAACCGACCAAGTAACAGTTCATCAATGTAGTTGGCCAGTTTCCCATACTTATGATCTGGGATTTTAGTTACAATTTTCTACCATATTCTCCACTTCCTAAATAATAGGAAGTTATTATCCCACTACTTGGATATTTGGTTGTCCTATTTTTTAAGGACTTACTCCCCAAGACAATCTCCTATAAAAGCTTTTAGAGGCTTCATATTTCAGGTTACTCATACTAAACACAAAAAAAGCTTTCTATTTTCCTTTGAGAAAAATCAATTACTAACTTAAGTATCAGAGAGTTCACCCAGGCAGTTTACCTAACCTTTCTAACCTTGTTTTGCAGGTTCAACTAATTCGGATTATACTCAATGTGGGTTCGGAATCATTTTGACTCACATAAATAAGTATATTAATAATAATCTTCTATATATGTTTGAGTTAACAGATTGAGTAATGATGATGTTTTATAATTTCGAGTATATATGATTTGAGCATTAAGATGATTGTGATGTTTGCCAATAATGGAGGCCTAGAGGGGCAGTGGAAGTGTTGATTGTTGTGAGCCTTACAGACTTTCTAAAAGTGTTTATTTCTTTTGTTTCAGTGATGTGATATCTTAGTTATAGGAAAGATTCTGCCAAAAATTTGATAGAATCTTAAGGGTTTGGGTTGTTCTTATTTTGATATTTCTTATATGTTATACAATATTGGCGTTTCAAGCATCGTTCTAGCTGTCAGATGTCACAATCTGTGATAAGAGCTAGTTGGATTTTCTGTCAAGTTTGTGAGTGATATTTTCTAATATGTTTTTCTGCTTATCATGCATTATATGTATTGTATGTTACATATATGTATACAATTATGCACTATGAATACATAAAGGCATTCTAGCATTTGATTGTAAATGTCGCATTATGAATTATGTTATCGATTACATGTGAATGTTTGGATGGGACTAGGATAACGTATGACCATATAGGGTTATGATAATGATTATGATATGATGATGATGATGATGATGTTTGGCTTGGTTTGAGTTGGTCTTATTGTGGTCGTATTTATTGGATAAAAGAAATTAGTCGGGTTCGAGTTGGTCTCACTGTGGCCGTATGTTATGGAAGTTAAGAGAGCTAAGGGAGAGGGTTGGCTCCCTATATTGAGATTTAGTGTGGTTCCTATTGACTAATTCCCATCCTTATATGAGTATGTGATTATTTGATTGTTTGACATAATGTACAACATCTGTATTATTAGAATGAATGTATGACACTAGGATTATATATTGGATTGTGTCACACACGGAGTTGAGGTGCTCACTCTTGTCTCCATATTTTTTCAGGTTGCATGTTGAGCTGAATAATAAATTATAATTGAGTTATTCATGCCCATTATTTCTCGGCAGTGAGATTTCTTTTATGCAGTTATGTAAATATTTTCTTTTTGATGTATAATATAAATTTTAGAACTCCGCATTATTATTTCCATTATATGTATTTTGGTATAGTATGGTCAGAAGTATGATTTTTATGTATATGATGAGTTTAGAGGATAACTGAGTTTCCTTATTAATGATATTATGATGTTCTATTAAGCAGAAACCAGATAATGATGATGTTGATATGAGTGATGTTTTAGCCTTTAGTGACATCAATATGATGTTATGTTCAGGTTCTGTTTAACAAGTGGACTCATAGCCCTGTTTTGTGACAATTACAATTGTTATATTGCATGTTTTATCATTTAGTGGTTAGTCAGACTTACTATAGGTTCCGAAAACATTATGCTTTCCCGTTCTCTAGTACCGGTCACGTGTCTTTATGTTCGGATCATGATAGTTTTGGTTCCAAAACAAAAAATCCGAGTTTCAAATCGGTATGAATCTTTTCCAATATATGATCCGTACAATCCAAGCTCACCCCCCTACTTATAGGAATTCAACCGAAATAGACTCAACAAGTTCAAATATTCTATATATCGTGGCAATTTTATCGGATGTCCCGAAGGTAATTTACAAAATGTTTTGCCTATAATGGGCAGGTTGAATCCAGAGGCGACTCAAGGTTTTTGGGGGCCTTAAGCAAAATCATAAAATGAGGCATTCAAAATGAAAAAATACAATATAAATAAATAAGTTCAAATTAAACTATTTTCTTTATAAATAATTTTTAATTTTATTAATATTATAGTGAAAGTTAAATCATAGACAAAAATTTCATGCTTCAAGGCCATAAAAAACACAATATTAAAAAAATAATAATATAAGAGTATAGTACAAACTGAGTAACAACAATAAATAAGATAAAAAATAAAAAATATAATAGAAAAAATGTAGTTAATTAGGAAAAGCTAATGAAGTAAATTAGAATGTAGTTATTATTTGTGCTAATCTCTAGGTTACTAGTGTTTTTTATTTTAGATTTTAATTTTGTAAACTAATTTTTAGGATATTCTTATTTTATAGACTTTTTATTAAGTTATATTTTCAAAATTTTAAATTTTTCTTTACTTTATTTTGTAAAAATACTTCATATTTTTCATACTATATATATAATTGAAGACCTTTATAATTGAGAGCTTAAGGCAGTTGTCTTAATCGTCTTTAATTGAATTCAAACTCGACCTGAATTGGTAATTGGCCTAAGATAGACAAAGAGGGCTAGCTCGGCTTTAAATTTTTTTTTCTCTTTTTTTTCCTCATATATTTTTCATTAATTAATTATTGTTAATTAAGTAATATATTCTTAAAAATATGTTAGAATTTAATTTAATCCTCTTTAATTTTTCTGCATATAATTTTTCATCTCGATATAAATAATGGTCCTATTGTTCAATATTTAGATTATGTATAAAATTTAAAGGCAACACTTGAAACTAAATAATAAATTTAATATTTATACAAGCCAATCATACTAAATTTATTTGATATCTATATGTTTGTGGAGAGTGACTAAATAAAGATTTTTTTTTTTTTTTTTTTACATAAAAATCAATGTATTAAGAAAGTGATGATATTCACTAGCATATTGATTTTTTTTTTTAAAAATGAATATAATGTATAGATTATTTGCTATGATAATCCATTTCAAAAAACAAAAAATTGCCACAGTTGGAAATTTAGCCATTTTTTACTAACTCATTAATATCCATTATAAAAATAACAATCTTAGAAACTAAATTTAATAAAGAACAACTATAAAATATTGTTATTATATAATTATTATAAAATTCATGCCAATAAATATCCTTTTATTTTTAGAAAGTGCCTTGTTGATATTCTAAATAACAATTGATAATTTTTTATCAATTAAAAAAACTGACTATCAAGTATAA
Organism: Vernicia montana; assembly: GCA_949750685.1. Lineage (NCBI taxonomy): Eukaryota > Viridiplantae > Streptophyta > Magnoliopsida > Malpighiales > Euphorbiaceae > Vernicia > Vernicia montana. The sequence continues at coordinate 11,484 of CATKHJ010321137.1, forward strand.
ATATTAAAAGTAATTAATTATGGTATAAATAAATTAGAATTGAAGAAATTGATATATCATGAAGGCCATTGAATAAAATTCAGGTATTATTTAAAATTGAACAAACCAATACTAAACTATTAATTTATATTTGTTACTTAAAAAACACATTAATGGGTGGTGGCGCAGTTGGCTAGCGCGTAGGTCTCATAGCTTCTGAGGTATCCTGAGGTCGAGAGTTCGAGCCTCTCTCACCCCATTTACCTGTCAGACATTTTTATCTGTCTGTTTGGGCTTACTTGAGCCCATAGATATATATATATATTTTTATTTCTATTCATCTTGGGCCTACTTTAGCCTATATTGAGCCCATATCTATTTCAAATGGGTCGAAAAATCGGATCATCCGTATACATACCAGAGAGCACCGAAACTTGATTATGTCCTGTCCCCTTCCAAAAACCCTAAAAAGACAATAGCATTGGCCAGTCGTCTCCTTCCATTTTTTTTTCTCTGTTAAGGATAAAACCCTAATCTGGTTCAGGTGATTCTCTATCTCTCTTTCTATATATTTCATTCTTCTGCTAGCTTTCCTTTACAACTACCAGTTCTTCTCTGTTTTCTACTGAATTTATGGTTTCTTGATTTGATTGTAATTTCAGGAACAATAACAATTAAATATGGTGAAGAGAAGCAAAAGTGAGCAAAACCAATTTCTCTCATTGTAATTCTATTTATTGGATTTTTTTTTTAATTTTTTTTATTTATGTGGGTCATGTGATTTGCAGAGAGTAAGAGTAAGAGAGTAACATTGAAGCAGAAGTATAAGGTTTTGAGGAAGGTCAAGGAGCATCATAAAAAGAAGGCTAAGGAAGCGAAGAAGCTAGGATTGAAGCTTAAACGCAAGGTTGAGAAGGATCCGGGTATTCCTAATGACTGGCCTTTTAAGGAACAGGAGCTCAAGGCTCTTGAAGCTAGGCGGGCTCGTGCTCTTGAGGAATTGGAGCAAAAGAAAGCTGCCCGCAAAGAGAGGGTATTGATGCAGTTTGTTTAGTTATTGGTGTTCCTTGTTATGTCCAATTATTGTATTTAATAATAAATTTTTTTGTTGTGCTCTATTCTCATAGCTTTTATCTTCTGGAAGATGGGCATCAGTCTTATTAATTTGAATTTTATAGCTTTAGTTTGGAAGAGGGAGATTGGTTTGATTTTAAGAGAGAAGTGTTCATTTTCTTGATATATATGACTCTGTATTTATTTAGCATTATTTTCTATATTCTTTAACATTTCAGCTATATAGCTGCAAGGATTGCTGTTGTTGTCCTATATCTTAGGTGCCTTATTGATAATGGATATCCATATACCTTTTCAGGCTCAAAAGAGGAAGTTGGGATTGCTCGAGGATGATGATATCTCTAAGTTGGCTGATGTAGCTTCAGCAAAAGAACAGAATTTTGAAGGGCAAAATGACAATGGTGATTTTGGTGGAATTGCCAGAAACCGGGGTATGCTGATACTTAACTGGAAGATATGTTCTGCATGGAACGTCTTGAAGATGATATACACATTTCATTCTAATTTATACTAAAATATTTTGTTTTTCATGCAGATAATTCGGATAGGGCATTCTATAAGGAGTTGGTTAAAGTTATTGAAGAATCAGATGTCATATTGGAAGTCCTTGATGCCCGAGATCCTCTTGGTACTCGTTGTGTTGATATGGAAAAGATGGTTATGAAATCAAGTCATGATAAGCGACTAGTGTTACTTCTGAATAAAATTGGTAATCTCTCTACCACACTCATCCTTCCTTATCTCTCTAACAAATGTCAATATGTTTTCATGTTGCTACTTAAATTTATTGATTACATCATGGGGGATATTGTGGAATGCTCCATTAGTTTTCTTAACTTTTGCGATATCATGTTTTCTGACTTTTTTTGTGTATGCAGATCTTGTCCCTCGAGAAGCTGTTGAAAAATGGTTAAAATATCTTAGAGAAGAATTGCCTGCAGTTGCCTTCAAGTGTAGTACCCAAGAGCAGAGATCAAACTTAGGGTGGAAGTCTTCCAAAAAAGCAGCAAAGACCAGCAACCTTCTGCAAACAAGTGATTGTCTTGGAGCTGAAACCCTTATAAAATTGCTGAAAAATTACTCAAGAAGTCACGATGTATGTTGAACTATTCTATTTCGTTATTTTTGCGTGGGGATGCTAAACCTCTATGTATTTAATTTACAATTATATGTTTTCTGGATGTTTTCTCTTAATTACTCGATTTACCGCTGTTTTGAACTTTCTTACATGTATTTTGTCTATTTTTAATCATGTCTCTCAAGTGGTAATCTCTTGCATACCCTGGCTTATGCAGATTAAAAAATCTATCACAGTTGGTGTAATTGGCCTGCCTAATGTTGGTAAGAGTAGTCTGATTAACAGCTTGAAGAGATCTCATGTTGTCAATGTTGGTGCCACTCCTGGGTTAACAAGATCAATGCAAGAAGTTCAGCTAGACAAGAATGTTAAATTGCTAGATTGTCCTGGTGTTGTATTGCTCAAGTCTGGGGAGAATGATGCATCTATAGCTCTTCGTAACTGCAAAAGGATTGAGAAGCTAGATGATCCAGTTAGCCCAGGTAATTTAACCATTTTCCAAATGTCTTTTGCTCTATTTTAGACCAATTTGCCTGTTTTTAATGCCAAAGCAACCTCCGTCAGGCGCCCTCTCTTCCCCCTCTTTGCTTTTATAATAAGATCACAGAAAGTGTGGTTATGCTGAAAGTAATTGTTTTCTGTTTTTGCATCTTTCATTCTTACTGACATGCTTCTTTCATGCTCTGATATATCTGAAGAAGATATCAATTTCTCATGATTATTTTTCACTTTATTTTTTCCATAATATACATTGGTGCCATTTAGATTTTTAGTCCCAAAAAATTTGGACTAAAGTGCATAACATAAGAAGCTTAAGGTGCTAGATAGTTGTTCTACTTTAAGACTCATGGACTAAGGTGTTTATTATTTTCAGGGGAGCATAAGTGTTAGGTGAACTTAAAAGTCAAGGAGAAACAGACCATATAATCCAAGCTGAAAATAGTGATAACCCAAATGTTTATGTTTGGCTTACAAATTCTTCTAGTTCTGTCTGTCTGAATAATGTAAAAAGATTTTCTGTTGTATTTTTTGTCTAGCCAGAAACCTTCAGAATTGGTTTTAAGGTTTTGTCAACCCTGCCTTTTATGTTACGATTATGTTATCGACTCACATTTCCTTTCTGGATAATACAGTGAAAGAAATTCTCAACCTGTGTCCAGCCAGACTGTTGGTAACCCTATACAAGACACCAAACTTTGAATCGGTTGATGACTTTCTGCAGAAGGTGGCTACTGTCAGGGGTAGGCTAAAAAAGGGTGGTGTTGTGGATGTTGAAGCTGCTGCTCGAATTGTTCTGCATGATTGGAATGAGGGTATGCTGTCTGGGAACTTTTGCAGTTTCTCTCCCATCTTATCTTTATGCATAAATAGAAGCAAATGCAAGAAAAATGATTTGTAAAAGAAAGAGAAGTCCACTTCTGATTTAAAATAACATTATTTGTTTGATGTATTTCAGGTAAGATTCCATATTATACTATGCCTCCAAATAGGAATCAAGAGGAACCTTCAGAGGCTAAGATCGTTTCAGAGCTTGGAAAGGAATTTAATGTTGATGAGGTTTATAGCGGTGAATCCTCATTCATTGGAAGTCTCAAGTCTGTTAATGACTTCAATCCTGTTGAAGTTCCTCCAAGTTGTCCTATCAATTTTGATGAAAGTATGATAGAGGTATTAGAATTGCTGCTTTCATTTTTTTTTTTTTTTTTTTCGTTGTAAAATTTCTTAGTCCCCAAAATGGCCTTATTTAGCAATCTTATGATTTGGTTTCATTTCTTTCAATAAATATTTTTCTAATTACTTTTTTGCTCATCAGGGAGATGTGGAAACTCAGCCATCAACTCAAGGTGATGGACACACTGAAGAAATGAGTGATGATGGTGAAGACCAGCTGATGGCTTCTGATGAAGATGATGCAAAGAAAGCCAAGGCAAAAACTACAACTAGCAAGCAAAATGAGAAGTTGTATGCACCAGAAGGTATACTCAATACAAAAGTGAAACGAGCAGAGAAGAAAAGGAGGAAAAAAGCAGCTAAAGTGGATGCAATGGATGATGACTACGACTTTAAAGTGGATTATGCGAAAAGAAAGGGTTCTGCCATGGATGTTGAAGATGGCAGCGGGGAAGAAGATAATCAAATTATTGGTTAAGGTGCCATTGTCTGGTGCTAAATTTGATGAGGAATGACAGCATACGCAACCATGAGATAAAAAAAAAGGGGCTTTATTTTTCATTTTGACAATGAGTTTACGTTGCTGTTAGTGGTCAATTTATAGGAACTTTTAGTGTGGGCAACAATTACATCCAAAAATGAACTCTGCGTGATGCAAGGAAATTTTGTTAAGAACAAAGAGGGCTATGCCTATAATTCATTTCATTCAGTACTTTATTATATTATGATGTCTCTATCTTAAGCGAAGTCCTATGAAATAGTTTAGAGAAGTCCAGTGAATTAGCTCAACTCGCATGGGAGAATTTCATGAATTTCTTATTTTAGATTAACAAATACCCTACCAAGCAAATGAGGTCCAAAAATATGCGGACGATTAACAGTGAAATTATGAAACCAATTTGAAAATTTGTTCTTGTCAAATCTGAAAATATTGCTTTTGAATTGAGATTATTTCAACCATTCTTTTTAAGGGAGCAAATGCTCACTCTTTACGAACTGCGATGACATTTTCGTTAACCTTTATAATAACTTTAGCTGTGTGCATGAGACCACAATCCATCTCGAGTGTGATCATAAGTCTATATCCAAGCGACCCTCTGCTCAAAATGATGTATTCTGTGCATCTGGAATTAAATGAATTGAGGTCAACGTCCTCCAATTTCCACTTGCTCTAACATTAATCTTCAAGTATCTATGATGGTTTTCAAGGTAATTTAGCACATGAAAAGATAAAGATCATAATAAATTATTTCATTTAAGATTGCAAAGATACAACTATACTCACTCTCTCTCTCTCTCTCTCTCTCTTTCTCTCTGTTACTCATTCATATGAATAGAATGATTATAGGATTTATTGAATATGAAATAGGCCTTCAGTCTTCATCCAATGCCCCAGAAACAGGGTCTGGACCTGTAGAGACAGCATATGTATTCGGAGAAGAGGGTGAATTTGCAGAAGTGACCACATCAGTAGTTGATGATGAAGTAGCCGAGTCAACGCCATATGTAGCTGTTGATGCATCAACTTTGGTAGCCTTGGGAACTAGTCCTTGTGCCTCCATGGCTTCCCGTGCTGCGTTTTCCTTAGCTTTTTTGGCTCTTTCCAACACATCTTCCTGCACACAATAAATGGAATAAGAATAGACAGCAATGTGAATGGTTCAAGCTATGAGGCATGAACATCAACACAGACACAGGACACACCAATACAAGTAGTTCTAAAAAAATTAGCCCGTGACAGGCGTCTCATTCATGTGTAGTGCATGACAAGGATATGCCTCTAAACTAAAACTATGAATACTATGTTGATTTGCATAAAAGTTTCTGTTCCTCATTATCAGGGAAATAACAAACTGCTGTTACATTTACCAAACTGGATTATACATCTGTCTCAACTATACATCCATTCACACAAAAAGGCATGAATGCAGGCTTATGCACACTTGCTTGCGTACACGCACATCCAAACCCATGAAGAAAGCAATTTTAAGTATACCAGCAAGTAATCACATGTTTATTGAGCAACACCAACAAAAACAAGAGATTTGCAATTAACAATTAAACTTACTAAGACAATTAAAAAAAACAATCAAAACTTTAAAATAATTTCCAGCTCAATCCTTGTTAAATTTGAACTTAACCTAGAGTAACCCTATGAAATATATAATAATAATAATAATAATATGACAAAATGAATCTGATACAGATTCTACATTTATATAGTTTCAGTACCTGGAAATCCTGAATTTGTCTCTGTTGCTCAGATTGTAGCCTACCAATTACACTCAAAAACTCCCCAACAGTAGATCCAATACGTTCATTAAGTGCTTCAGCTAAAGCTTTCCCCAAGAAAAATGCATCCAGAACATTCTTGCTCTCATCGTCACCTGCAGAATCAGAATTCAAGTATATACCAAAGAAAATGAATTCCCATGATTTCAAATTCCCAACATCAGTAATTCCTATTATTCAACAAAGAAATTTGAAATTCAAAAAAAAATAAAAGGGGAAAGGAGCGATAATAATAGTACCGGAACCACCAGGTCCGGTGGTGCTATTGCATCGGAAGTTGAATCTACGAGAGTTGCCGGTGGTAGCTGTTCCAAATCGAAGAGGCAATTGTTTTTTGAGCGTTATAGATGATGATAAAGAAGGGAAAGTGGGATTAACAGAGCTACGATTTGTAGATTGAAGAGAAGAGGAGAAGCTCCTCAAAGCAAAAGGTGGGGAAATAGAAACCCCACTCATTTTGTTTAACTGTACTTTTCTTTTATTTTCCCTCACTTTCTGTGTCTTTCTCGCCTTTTCTTTTATTTGCAATTGTCTGCATCCATGTTATATTATAAGAACAAGAATCTAGTTGAACTCTTTTCGGGTTCGAGTATTATCAAATCCAGTTGTATTTGGTCCTTTGGATCTTAAAATTTGGGTTGGGTTTTTAGTTTACCACATGGACAGGAGATTTTGTAAATCCCTTTGGTTTACCTCATAAATTAAAAAAAAAAAAAAAAAAATACAAGATTTTGAAATAGTAAATTTTTTAAAATTTAATTTAATTTAAAATTAAAAACTAAAATATTAAATGAGTGTTTGATAACCTAACTTATTACTTAATTTAATATTTTCAGCACTTATTAGTTTTAAGATTATTTGATAATATAAAATAATTTCAACTTAAAGTTTTTAATTAAGTTAAAAACCATTTAAAATGATAAGTTAAAATATTTAACTTAAAATTTATAAATTTTTAAATAATTTACATTTTAAAAACTATAACACTTATATTATTCAGCACTTAATTTTCAATTTTATAATATAACACTTATATTATTCAGTACTTAATGAAATAATTTACTAATTTTAAAATAATAATATTAAAGCATATGTTAAGAAAAATATTGTAGATATTTTATAATTTTTTTTTTGCCATGAAATTCAAACTTTCATTCAACAGAAAAAAAAAAAAAATGCAAAAGCATCTGCATACAAATTTATGGGGCCACGAAATTCATGGGGCAATTACCCAAATCTATCTTTTATTTTTATTTATTTTTATTTTTTACTCATTCATTCTAAAATATTTATAGTTTTAATTTTTTTTTCTAAAATATCTGTCATTTTAAAATTTCAATAACATATTTATTATTAGGAGTGAACATTATTCGGATAAAACTGAATCAAATCAAATTGATTAAACAATTTGGTTCAATTTCAAAATAAATGGGTTCAGTTTTTATTTTAAGTTTGAAAAAATCGGTTATTTCAGTTCGATTCGATTCGGTTTAATTTTCAATACAAAAAATTCAAATAAATTGAACCAAATTGAAATTTATTTTATATTTTTATATTTAAACAATTTGATTTTAAAAAGAAAAAAAAGATATAAACAATGAAAAGAGAAGACGAAGAGATGCTGTTAAAGATGAAGAGACATATTATTATTAAAGAAAACTTGAAAAAAAAAGTTCATTAATTGTACTCTTGTAATTTCCAAGAGTTAGTATTAGTTGTAATTATCAATGCACTCACAAACTCTAAAATATAAATATAAATATTTTTATTTAATAAATCAATTATTATTTTAAAACAATAATTGATTATTTTAAAGTACCTGTATATTAAAAGTTATTTTAAAACAGTATTTAATTATTATTTTCAAATTATTTAATTTATTTTAAATTGTAAATTATAAGGTAATTAATTAATTTTAAAAAAATTATAATCTAATTAATAGTCTAACTTTAGTTTATTGGAAACACAAATTTGAATGTCGATTTAACAACTATAATATATATGATTTTAATATAAATTAAAGTTATTTAAATATAAATATATTAACAAATTTATATTTTTTTATGAATCATATAAAAAAATAAAATTAATCAGCCCAAAAATATGAATACGCTCAGAAATAAGAAAAAGCCTATTAATTAGCTCAAACTGAATTGCCGAACCGAATCAAATTGATTTTTTGGGTTCGGTTGAATTTCAGTTTTACATGTAATTCAGTTCGGTTTGATTTTACATTTTAATCATTATGTTTTACTGGTTCGGTTTTGTTGCTCACCCCTATTTATTACTCCCTCCGTTTCACAATAACTGTCGTTTTAGAGGAATACACTTAGATTAAGAAAGCAATAAATTAAAAATAATTTCAAATCAAATAGACTAATATACCCTTAATTTATCTTTCACCAAAACTGTAGTGATAACACTAAGTCAATTAATGTTAAGGGTAAATTTGGAAAAAAATCAATTAATATTACATTGGGTTTGTAAAACGACAATTATATTAAAACAAAATCTCTTTTATAAAAAGACAGTTATTGTGAAACGGATGGAGTATTTTTTTTCCAACTTTACTATTTTATTATTTTTTCAGTAAACATTTACATTTAATTGCTTTTATTTCTAAAAAAAAAAGATATTTTAGTCTTTTTACTTTTAAATTGTGACAATTTAATAATTTTTTTTTTAATTCGTGTGCCTAAATTTTAAATGACAGATATTTTAAAAGAAATGAATAATGTACATCTAATAACTGAATTTATTTGTACAATATAAAACTAAATAAAAATAAAAATAGTGCTGAATGGTATTATCAAACACCACCTAAATAAAAATAGTTCATTTTATATCCAATATTTTTTGTACTCTTTATTGTAATAATTTATTTGATATTTTTTTTTTTTAATATTGAGAAGGAGATTTAATATCGGTGAGGTTTGAATCATAGCGTCCACTCTTAAAATACCTCATCCTAAAGGTGGTCTTGCATATATTTTCATTCCAATTTCTAAGTTGATAATAATCCAATATGAGATCAATATTAAAAAAGTAACTGGCTCCTTATAACTAATCAAATAAGTTTCGTAAATAATACTTATTCTTAATAATTACTTTGTTTAATTGCCTATAATGGATATACAATTGGAGTGAACGATCCTTTTTCTTTACAAATAGGATTGGAGCTCCCCAAGGTGGAGTGTTTGGTCTAATAATCTCATCTTAATTTATTTGATGTTTTTACTTAAAAAAAAGTATATATATTTAAAAAAAAAAAAAGACCTTGATGGTTGTTAGGCATCACTATAAATAGCGATGGGCTAGAGTACTCTGTTCTTTCTTGTTGATCCGGCCCAATTGGGGCCGAAAAATTACCTTTTTTTTTTTCCAACCCTATGGGAACTAATATCAGATATTTATGTGTGTATATATAAAATTTAATGTGTAATATATTAATATAATTAAAATAAAAAATGACATTATATTAAAATATTAAATAAAGCATGGAATGCAAATTCTCATGGTAATGAAAATATTTGCTAAAATGAAGATGGAGAAAATTAAAAATTTCTTCCTATTAAACCTATGTTTGGGAAGTATATAAAGAGAGTATAACAGTGATTTTATTTATTTATTTTTTTTTAAACTGAAAATTTAAGTGTTGGATTTTAAATATTGAATAAAATAAGTGATATAATTTTTAAATTATAAAAATATTTAAAAACTTAATCACTTATTGTATTCATCTCATATTTTAAGTTAAAAATTTTGACTTATCATTTTAAGTGATTTTTAATTTAATATAAACTTTTAATACATACATTACTAAACAACTTAAAATAATTAAATGCTAAAAATTTAATTTTTAGTGCTGAATGATGTTACCAAACACTACCGAAGTAAAATTTTAAGTGTGAAAAATATTTATTTTACTCCTGATGTTTGGATATCCAAGAAGTTAAAAAGAAAAGAAAGTTGTTCTAAAAATAATAGAATCACAATTTTATGCCTATTATTTTCAAAAAAGTAAATAATCATATAATTTTGTTTATTTTCTTCTCACTTTCTCTTCAAATTTTTTTTGAGAGAAAATGGAACGAGTCCCATACAATATTTTATTTTCATATTTTCCATCCTTCCCTATTTTTCATCTTTCCAAACAAAAAAATAGTGGAAATTTTTTTTATTTCCTTTCCTATTTTTCTTCCTCCCTTATTTTCTCTTTCCAAACATAGTGTAAAAGATGGAAACAAAGATGATAAATGGCTCGATCATGCAGCTCCTCTGTCCGATTGTGTTTTTTTATTAGTATTATTTTTTATAAATCTAACTCCTTTTATGAATTTTGGAGACGATTCCAATACAGTCTTATTGTGTTTTCTATGCAACATACAATAGAAATGGAAAGGATGAAAATCAATAATACACTAGAGTTGGAAAACACATGTAAAATGAAAAGAAACAAGTTTAATTTAGGAAATAGTTAATGGGATGGATGAGTTCTGACCAAATGTCTCCTGCATCTAGCAGTAGAATAGTATTAGTCTATTTTGACCTGTGTAAGATTACTCCAATGGGACAATCTTCAATTTGAATGCTTGATTCATAGGTCCATCAGTGAAATATTGACCCATTACTTATTGGTTAAAGATTATTCTTCTTCTTATTATTATTTTTTTTTTTATCAAAATCAGTCATTTGCAATAATAATGTGAATCCAGCCAAGTGGACTGCCTTCAATACTAGGGATCTTAGAATGTAAATTCCTATGAAGCTTCCAGGAAAAAAATATCAATTTCCTTTCCTATCAATTTTTGGAATATATAAACACCTACTTGACCAGTACACAATCAAATTGTTTGCCCTCTTTCAAATGATACTTAGGATTGGCCACCCTCTCATTTTCAAAATTATGGAGATAATCAAGTTTACCCATCAAAAGAATAATTTCATATACAAGCATTTCAAATATCAATATCATTATTCATAATGGTAACTTTCATCTACACCGTCTGATATCTACTTAACTCAATTTTAATAGAGTGTGTAAAATTTACCTCATTTATAAATAGCGTACTAACTCTATATATATAATTTTATTTTTACTTATTATTATTATTTAAGTAAAATATACATAATGATACATTTCATACATATATTTTATGTAAAAATATTAAATATTTTCTATAAAAATGTAATATTATAAAGGTATTTTTTTTTTTACCCTTGAAAATAAATGAATATTCATGACTCGACCATATCTGCATCCAACCCATTTGCCACACCTCTAACCTATCCAGCATGATATAAGATGGATAGGATATAGGTAGGTCAAAATCTGACCCATACCCGAGATGTGTTTATCCGTAATTATTATGCAATTTCCCTCTCTCTCTCTCTCTCTCTCTTTTTTTTTTTTTTTAAATCTTATAAATATTAATTAAACAATTCATAAAATGCTATTTTTCATTTACAAATATTCTATATATTTTCCTTAATGGTGAAAACAAAAAACAAATTCCAAGTATACAGCAGATAATAAGTTTGTATATGTGCTTACCACAAGTATAATTTTCAATATTGCTTTCAGTATATAAGAAATTTCATAAAAAAATAAAAAGGAGAAATCATACTATATATTTGAACATTAAATTATTAGTTCAATATTTATAATTTTCAGTGGCTAAAATTTATATATATTTTTATTTAATTCAATATAGTCAATAGTTTTTCTTGTACGCCTAATAAGCATATACACACATTAAATCGGTTCCTCAATGTTTTTTTCCTTTTATTTTTTAATGAAAAGCAATACTTCACTGCAGAAAGCCCTAAACTTGGGCAATTTTTTTTCGGTTTTGATATTTAAATAGAGAGGCAATATTGTCACTTTCTAAATATATATTTTTTTTGGTACTCATCCTTCTTGTTTTCTAATTTAAGTTGACTATTTTACCCTTTTTTATTTTTAGAAAGTTAATCAATTGTTACTTTTCCTTAAAATACAATGCCTACCTTATATAAATTGCCCAAAAAAATCCAATGTAAAAACTATAAAGTTAAAATTAAAAAAAAAATTATAAATTGTTATTTCCACCAATAACGGCTTTTTTATATTTTTATCTAATTATTTTATATTTCATACACCAACATCATTATTATATTTAATTTGTCTCTTATCTTTTGTTAGGTTTTATTAAAAAATAATTGATTATAATTTCAAAATAATTATTAAATTTCTCATTTTTAATAAGAAGTTTTTATTTATTAATCCAATCAATATATATTTCTCCATTGCTAAAAACATAAAATATTTTCCTTTTCCATCAATATCCTACTTAAATTTGCTAACATATCATTTTAGGATTGTAAAAAAAATGAAAATCCACTTAGACTTTTCCTCAAAACAATGTTATTTTGATATGAAAAAAAAAATCTAAATCTTATTTTCTTTGAATAAATTATTAGATATGATCAGAGTCTGCTCATTCTACTAATATAAAAGTAAACCCACGTAAATATATCTCAATTTTAATAACATATGAGACCCATATCAATGTGAATAAAAAGAACATATTTTGTCGTACATAATAATTTTTAGGGGAAAATGCAAAAAAATATTATGTGATTTGACCATTTTATACTTTTTATACTAATGGCATGGGTCTGTGAATTTTTTTTTTTTTTTATAAAGAGAATCATATAGTTTGATTTGTTAACATTTAGAATTCATAATTTTAATATCGTTAGTCAATGCTGACGTGACACTTATAAGTCTCACTTTTATTCACGTGACTATCTAAAAAAATTATGAAGTGAGACTCACATGTATCATGTCAACATCACGTCAGCATTGACTAACGATGTTTAAAGCTGTGAATCATAAGCGTTAATAAATCAAATCACAATACCTTCTTTAAAAATATATATATATATATATAAACCCATAAGTGTAAAATATCAAACCATAAAATATTTTTTTATACTTTCTCATAATTTTTATTTTCTTTGTTGTTCCCAAACACTCAATTAGGGACCTTTATATAAGCAGTTCGGAGTAGAGACGGAGCCAATGCGAGGCCAATGCCCCTCTTAAATTTTTAATTTTTTATTTAATGTATAGCAAAAATACATAAGTGCTTGGATGGTGTGGTTGGTTATTAAGTTTGTCTCACACGTTAAAGGTTTCTGGATTGAACATGAGGTTCAAGTTATTTTTTTCTTTTATTTTCTCTGTCTTTTTAATACATAAATATTCTTAGTTTGTTAATATTTAGTGCCATAAGTCGTTTAGAAATGTTTGTCTAACATACTAGAGGTCTTTAGATCAAATTTAGGGTCCAAGCTATTTTCTTAATTATTTTCTATTTTTTTAATACATAAATTTTCTATGTTTTTTAGTTAATTGCTATTGTTTAGTGTTTCACTCGACAAAAAAATCATTTTCACTAAAATAATGAGGTCAAATTGTAATTCTTATAATTAAACACAATGCAATTGCAATTAACTAATTAAAAAAATATTTATAATATAAGCCATGAGCAACAATTCAAAATAATCAATAAAATTAATTTATAGAACTATTAAATCCTACTGCTATATGAGTCGACAATTGTTAACTGAGGCAAGGGTAGGTAAACAAATCGACAATTGCACCTTCTGAGTTCAATTCCTGACTCCGTCATTGATAAGCAGTAAGATTTTCCTTTCACAGGCATATCTCACTCACCATTACCGTATTATCCCCATTTTTTTTTTTTTTTTGCCAAATCCGTATTGTCCCCAATAAATCAAAATCATTGTTTTAAAAATTAGATCGAACCGGTCGGTTCAAATGGAAACAGTTGGCTAGTCCAGTTCGATTCACTGAAAAAATTAAATTTTTGGTTAAACCACTCGTTGACCGATTTTAATCAGTTTTTAGCCAATTTTAACCGGTAGGATCTATATTAATAGGAATCTGACAACAAAATTAAAAGAAAAAAAGAAAAATGAAGAAATTTCAGCTAACCAGTCAGACCATCGATTCAACCAATCCAACCAGTTAAACTGCAAACCAATAAATTGATTGGTTCGATCACCAATCCAATTTTTAAAACATTGATCAAAACATGTGATACGTGTTTATAATACTTGCATAACATGTTAGCAAATTTAGGTAAATCCTCATATGATTTTGACTTGAATTTGAGTCCGCAATAACATTGTAATTTATGCTATAATTTACTAACTTTTAAAATATGTGATAAAATTACAAATAACGCGAAAGATCAAAACTTTTTGATATATAATTAAATATTTATTTTATATTATTAAAGATGATTATTCAAAATTTAAATATGATAAATAACGATTAGTTATTATTATTATTATTATTCTTATGAGAGTTATTAAATTAAATGATTATTTCTTATTATATAATTGATAATTAATACTATTTAATCTTCCCACGGAAAAAATTAATATTTTTTTTATTACCCTAGGAAATAAATATTTATTTTTGTTTCATTGGGAGAGAATGGACAAATTAGAGGCAACACCAGGCACCAATCTCAGGCCAAAAGAGGCTTATTCTTGGCTTGTTGACAGACTTTTATATGCTGGCAAATTTTTTCCATAAATGAGATGCCGTGCCAATTAATTAAAGAAGTAACAAGAACTTCCGTACTATGTGGGCATCCTGTATTTTTCTACATCAAATGCCTTGGATGCATCACCACCACCATTATGGCAAAAAAAAAAAAAAATAATAAAAAAATATCAACAACAATAATAATAATAATGATTATTATTTCAAAAATAATAAAAATAATGATGATTATTATTATTATTTTGCTTTTAATCTGACTCTAATTAAAAAAATTTAAATTAAAAAATTTTTAATTTTAAAAATATTTAATACATTGAATTAAAATATCATTAATAATTTAAAGTCTTATATCATTTATTTTTACGTGAATATATCTTTAAATATACATATAAAATATTTAAAAATTAAAGAAGAGAGCTATAAAAATTTGAATTCATATTTCTTTGTTATAATTATTAATTTTTTATGTTATAAAATAGACATTTCACTTTTGAATTATTATTTTAATATAGTAATTATTCGAAATTAAAATTTTATGAATAAGTGTTGATCATGACCTCAATAAACTTGTGAAACCTATAAAATAAAGGGAGAAAGTAAAAGATTGTCCATATATTAGGGAGAAAAAATTATAGATTATTAGACAGAGGAAGAGAATTAAGAAAGGAAACCATATTCATTTCTTATTTTATATATTAAGATAATATTATTTATTTCAGTATATTCCCAACCATGGTCTTCATGAAGTTTTTAACTTTTTTTTTAATGAAGTTTTATTCTATTATTAGGCACTAATTAAATTAGTTCAGCAATAATTGTCTATGGACTAATTGACAGGACGAGACATGATATTGGCCACACAAAGTTCCATGGATGCGACCTTTAAATAATAAATTTGCCCAATTCAGATTTTGAATCTGTTACCTAACGTATACTCCTCAGTCCTCAGCCTCTTCTACACGAATTTTTACCATATTTTTTTAAAATTTAATTTAATTTTATAAATATTTTAATGTTTATGAACTATTATTATTATTTTAAATTATTATTATGATTATTATTATAACTTTTTAATAATTTTAAATATTTATATATAGAGAAAATTATGTGTCAATATTAATATATATGGATCAATTGAAAAATAACAAAAAAATATTATATATATTGGTTTGTTTAAATTTTTTATTAAAGTTTGTAAAATTATAATCACGTGAAAAAAAAAATTGATGAGATAATTCAATATAAACTTAGTTTTTGTTTTTTTATAAGGTGCATGCTTCAATGAACTAGAGATCAATTACTTGACATGTGATGAATTTTTTTAAATTAATTTTTTATTATTTATATAGCTTTTTAAATAGGATCTAGATAAATATAATTATGTAATTTTTTTTTTAAAATAAATGACTTCATATAAATTTAAATTTAATTTTTGATGTGATAGTTTCATACAAATTAGTTTAAGTATTACTTGACACATAGCAAAAAAATTTATAAATAACTTAAAAACTCGACTTTTATTATATGTATGAATATACAGATTATCAAATAAATCTTACTCTAAATTTATATTTTTTTATATATCAACTAAATTTATTATTTTTTAATACATTGAACATTTTTAGAAAATTATATATATAATTCTTATAATTTTTTTTTTTTTTATGAATTGAAACTTTTTAAAAGAGATAATAATTATGATTTAAAAACTTAAACTCATATATTACAAAGTAAATATTTGAAGAGTTCAATGTCATGGAACTATTAAATCATTAATAGAGTGTTTTGTTTCGTAAGGTAGGAGTTTAAAGATTTGAATTTTGATAATTATATTCAAAAACAATTTCAATGTAGAAAAAGAAAAAGAAAATTCTTAGTTATTTTTTATGTAATTATCTTTTTATATATGAAATCTGTTAGTGTGAAAATGATATATAAACCATTTAACAATGATGGCCACCTCCCACCACCTATTTTGCTATTGTCAAAGCTCTCATGTGTACTCCAAGACTCCAACTATGCAGCTCTTTTAAGTCTTCTTTCAATCAAGTCTCCATTAATGTCATTTGTAATCGTATAAGTACCAAGCAATTCTTGTACATTTTACACCATTTTCATTAATATAATCATTTGTTCATCATGTAATATAATAAAATCAATCATTGATTGATACTTTAAATATTTATTACGAATATGTCAATTCCTAATTTTTTTTTACACCTCATAATAATATATATTATGTTTACATCAAGTTTATCCAAACAAGTAACAATCGTGATTCTTGAATTGCATTTTATAAAATGCATCTTGAACCGATGTTTATCTTATTCTTACTACTTGCTAATATGATAAAGATAAAATATTTTTCTAAAGCGCTTTCTTGTAATGTGACATGACAAAATTTAATTTAATTAATCAATTAATAAACCAATTATGTGGAGTTAGCATTTAATTCAGTCACTAACAATAATTGAACCTAAACTATGCATTTAATAATGTGTTCTAAGGGCAAAGATTTGAGATTTCTTTTGAATCTTGTTAAAATCGAGATGAGTATTATTTAATATATATTAAAAGGAAGTATATATCCAAGAAATATAACAATTTCTCATAAAAAGATACCACTAACTTTTTTTTTTTTTTTTTTTCTTTCAACAAAATCTCAGTACAGTGCCTGATGAAAACTAATCACAATATCACCAATCATATGTATATCAAAAAATAGGTGTAATAATTAATTCTTGCTACCCTATTATAAAAAAAGAAGAAAGAAAACTGCTAATTTATATTACATAATAAAAACTGAATTCAAGAGTTATTTATAATTTTTTCTGATTATATGTCAAATAACTTTCTAAAAAATTAAATTTATATAAAGTCACATTATCAATATGAAATAATCTTATTAATTTTTTTTTACATCGTTATATTTTTATAGGTTACCAATATATAATGTATTTTTATTATTTTTTAACTGACCCATGTATTTTCCTTTTAAAAAAAAAAAAAACTGACCCATGTATTTTTTATATTAATATTCAAAATTATTAAAAGATAATATTTAAATTTAATAATAATAATAATAATTCATATATGTTAAAATATTTTAAAAAATATAAATTAAATAAAAAAATATATAATTAAAACTCATGCAAAATATGAGTCGTGACTAGTTTATATAATGTTATATTCATATGTTAAATTGTCCCAAGTACTGTATTTCTAATTTTAGCATTAATCATATATTTTTTATTTATTAATTTAATTTTAATTTTAATTGAAATTTACAATTTTATAATTTTAAAAATAATTTAGTATAATTATAATCAAATAAAATTTTTTATTAGTGCTTTATGTTTTTTTTTTAATGAAAGGACTCATTGGTATCGATGGTGTACTTTTTTTTTTTTTTACCTTGATTACTATTAATGCAATGAATTTCATAATTATTTTTTTTTTTAAAAAGTAGAAATTTGTTAAGAAATTGATAATTATTATTGTTTTGGATAAATTAAGGAACAAAAGAAAAAGAGGGGGGGGGGGGGGGGGGGGGGGTATACGCATTGTCTTCTAGAATAAGAAATGGACTTTCTTCTTTTCAATTTTCATTTAAAAAATAAAAAATCCAAAACTTGAAAAATTTCAAATCAAGACTGCGTGGCATTTCCGTTATTACCTAAGAAATTGGAGGGTAGCTAAACCAATCATAAACAAAACTACGCCACGCTACCTTGCCTCCTATCTAAGCGAAAAGGAAACTCTCTCTCATTCTCTTTCTCTCCGCAATAAAATCACTCATTTCTCTGATTCATTTCAACTCTGCAACAACAGAAAGCTCATCGCTTCTCTCTCTCTATTTCTCTAGGGTTAGGGTTTATTTTTTGTCTGTTAGTTTCAGTGTAGATGGGGCAGCAATCGTTGATCTACAGCTTTGTCGCCAGAGGAACCGTGATTTTGGCTGAGTTCACGGAGTTTACCGGTAACTTTACCAGTATAGCCGCTCAATGCCTCCAGAAACTTCCGGCCACCAACAACAAGTTCACCTACAACTGCGATGGCCACACCTTCAATTACCTCGTAGATAACGGCTTTAGTATATATCTCTCTCTCTTATCTGATTCTCTTTTTAGCTTTTTCTATGATCTGATCTGTGTGTTCTTTAGCTCTTTCTATCTATTTTCCTATGCTTTGATCTGCGTGTTTGCTTGTGAGTTTGCGTGGTTTGGTGTGTTTTTGGATGATATTAATTAAGTTGAACATGTTTAGGGCTCTGATTATTACAGCTTATAAATAGTGTTGTTTTTTGTTCCCTCCGTGATTTAGTTCTTTGTACAATTTATTCATCTTAGGTTTTGATTGAATGTTTTGATGATCGAGTTGATCGATCTTATTATTGCTGATTCTAATGAAGAGCTTGCAAATACACATTACAAGCATATGGTTAATGCTTTAGTTGTTGAATCAGATCAATATTTCGGCTTATGGATTATGGTGTAGATTTGATAATTTTCTATAGTTCCGGTCTGTTTGCGTTAGGATAATGGGCTTTGAGCTCTAACTGTTGGTTTATTGTTTGTGTTTGAACAAGAGTGACAAAACTGGGGAGAGAAATGTAACTCAACCATTCTGATTATTTTCTTATGAACTGCATTATATAATTTTGTTTACCTTGATAAGTAAACAAATTTTAGGAATATTCAACAACAGGATTAGAAAACTGACTCATTTTCTTAATTAGCAAAACCTTCGTAGATTATGGAACTAGATTTGGATGTTAATGAGCTTTAACAGTTATGGTACAGCGTTTTCTGGCTTTTGTTGGATTGACTTAATTGTTATTGAATGAAAAGAAATGGTCATAATGTGATCTGATGACTATTTTCTTATAGGCTTTAATTGATTCAGAATGGATAAATAATTGTTATTCAGGTTTTCAAATCTGTTTAAAAACAAGTGCATTTAAAAGGAAACAAGCTTTTATTAATAGGCCAAATATTAATCTGCATTTCACATCAATGTTTTAAAGTGCAATTAATGACAATGGGGATTTACTTGGGTTAGCAATTTGGGATTGTAGGGGTGAGGGGTCATTTGGCAAATGGAACTGTGATAGGATGCTTTATCCCAAACCAGGTCTGTTACCAATCCTGGATGACAGAGCTGCTTAACAGATGTATTTTGATACTTTCGTCTGTGTGAGGCATGTAATTGATGGTTATTGTGCTTACTTATATAAATTACAATAGTGTCACTGTCTACTCATAAAATGAGTTTTCATGAAGTGCTTTGCTGGGTTGGATGGGACAGGGATGGTTCCAATGAGAAGCCTCCCCACCCTTTCACTAAGTTATATGAATCCTTGTCCATGAGACCAGAAAATCATTAAACTTGTAGATTTGTCCAAAAAGATGATTTGTCCCTTGGAAAATTTAATCAACAGTGATGTTAAATTGCTGAAAGTCTGGTAGACAAAATTACTACCATGGAAATCAAGCTTCTAAACTCCTATTAATCTGTCCTTGGAAAATCTGTTTGCATATCATTGTAGTAATCTGATAAGAATGAGTATATGTGATCTGAAATGGTGCCAAATGAACTCATTATCCATTGATAACCTAACTAAATGCTCTGAGTCTTGTTAAAAACCTGCATATACCATATGCGATTGAAAATTTGTGTACCACAAGATTTAGGTAAGAATGTGTCTGATTTTGGAATGGGGCAATTAACAAATTAGTATCTTTATATGTAATATCTGTTTAAGAGGAAAAATAACCACAAAATCTTTTCTGATAATAATGGAAAAGGTATATATTGTTATGTAATATTTGATGAAACAATTTGGGACCTCTTTGTTTGCTCATTTGAATAGGATACTCCATACTTGGATAATCTTCCCTATGTAATATTGTATTTGGATGTTTTCCTATTTCTTGGTTGAACTAATTGGATCTTGTAAATCTTGCAGCTTATTGCGTAGTTGCTGTTGAGTCTGTTGGCCGACAGGTTCCAATTGCTTTCCTTGAGCGAATCAAGGAGGATTTCACCAAGAAATATGGTGGAGGAAAAGCTGCAACAGCAGTTGCTAGTGGCCTAAACAAGGAATTTGGGTAACTGCTTTCATTTATTAACAAATGGCATGCCTTTTATGGTAATCGTATTGATGTTGCAAATTTATTAATTGATATAGGCCTAAATTGAAGGAACATATGCAATACTGTGTTGATCATCCCGAGGAGGTCAGTAAGCTTGCTAAAGTGAAAGCTCAAGTATCAGAAGTCAAAGGAGTTATGATGGAAAACATAGAGAAGGTAGGGCATTATATCTACATTGTATAATTCTTAAACATAAATTATAAAACAAAGTTATCATCTTCTGCATGGTTTGAGGAGGTTTTAGTTTTCTTGTTTTGATGAGCGTAGAAGGTTCCTGTTGTTTGATAGTGTTTCAGTCATGGATAATAAAAAGTTTGAGAAGGTGGAACTATGTTCTTAATAAAGTTTTATTCTGCAGGTTCTTGACCGTGGAGAGAAAATTGAGCTTCTGGTTGACAAAACTGAAAATCTTCGTTCTCAGGTAAGTGGGTGGACATCATTTGGCTTTTTCCACACAATTAGGCTGTTTCTGTGCCAACTTGGAAATTGATTATGCATAGAGTAGGTTTCTGGATGGCCAAGGGCTGACTGGTTCAATCCTGTTGGTGAAAAAAAAACCCCTACAAATCTGGGATATGGTATATTTAAAAAACTTGCATAGGTCATTAAAATTGTCTTGGCATCAAAGTATAAAGATTAAAGAATTCAGTTCAATAATATTTCCTGAAGTCATCTGGCGTCAGCTTGTTTTGTCTCAAAGCATGGGTGGGCACTAGTTTCCAAATTTCAACTTGCCAATCGAATCATTTTGCCAAAATTGAAACTTTTGGTGTGTTTTTCTTTTATTCGTAAAAGTAGCAGTGATGGGATGAGCCAGGCTTAGCTTGGTGATCTGGCATGACTTTCAATCCTGGTCTCTTGACCTACACCTTCTCCTGACCCAAACTGAAAAAGATAATTATAGTAGCTCTCCTAAAAAATGATTGTTTTTTGGCATGTGCCTACACTGTTGTTTATGAGTTTTAAGTGTATCACTATATTAGTTGTTTCTGTCAGTCTTGTTGTCTTTATTTTTTGACATGGCTTTCTTTCCAAGTTCCACTGACCAATTTGTGCTCGTGTTGCAGGCACAAGATTTCAGACAACAAGGAACCAAGATGAGGAGGAAGATGTGGTTCCAGAACATGAAAATTAAGCTGATAGTGCTGGCTATCCTGATTGCCTTGATTCTCATCATAGTATTGTCCGTTTGCGGTGGCTTCAAATGTCACTAGTTTCATTGATGATGATTTACCTATACTTTTTTGGTTTACTACTTTCTGCTATAGCCCATATTCAGAAGACAGTGCTTGTATAGTTTGTGTTTTTGAATTCTTTTGATTCTAGCGAGTTTCTTCATGTGTGGAAGTTTGTCATTCATTGTTCTGATTTTGTTGTCACTCTGATGTTTTTTTTTTTATTTTTTATTTTTATGAATACCAGTGTCATTAGAGCTGGAAGTAATTAGTGGCATGTCAAAGATTGCTTCTCACATGTTTCAGGTGAATTCATTGTTTTAGTCCGAGGCTAGGACATGTCTAAACATGTATTTCCTGAGGCCTGTGCTCTTTTTGTTGCACATGGAGGCCATTTGAACTTCAAGCCCTTTGACCGTGAGTCATTTAAAAGATCTCTACTCCCATTTGGGGACGTTTCTCGTAGTTTAACTGCAATTGCTTAGATTAGACCTAAAAATGAGGTTTATCGTGGAATTGGTGGGTTAATTGTCTTTTAATTCTTTGGAGATGCACAGCTAATATTTGGGAAAATAGATCTCGTAGATCAGTCTGCCTGTTGTCATGGTTGCGATGACCAGAAATCTCTTCGCCATGCTGCTTGTTTATCCATTAAACCTGTGCCAAAATTTCTACAGAATCACTAGAGAGTTGCCAATTTGTTGGAATTGAGCCCAAGAAATAATGCAGTGAAAAATTGTCCTAAACTGGCTTCATATTAGTAAAGAGACGCATCTGTACCTCTTAAGAACATGTTTATTTTAACACTGTCCAACAGGATATAAAACTCGTCTTACATAAGAATTCATTTGCAATAAATATTGGAAAGTCTTGATATAACGCATATCAGGTTGAATAAATTAAAACTGAATGTTCAATACAACCAACCAAGATAAAATTTTTACTCAAAATTTTCTTTTTATTGAAGAATCTAATAAATGGCCATCTCAAAACTAATAATTAAAAAGAATCTGCCCGTAAACATGGTTTCACTTCTGCAAAGTTTTAAAAGCACAGAATCCAGAGTCAAGGGTAAATGTGCATCATAAAGAACTGTTCATATGTTGATTTCGACATTGTCAATCAGCCTGACCTTCCCAAACCAGGCAGCAATGCAGAATACCACAGGACTCTTTATTTCTTCTGCAGCTTCCAAACTTTCCTGGTCTACAATCTGACAGCAAGAAGCACTGCAGTTAGAGCAAAATGACTTCAATTTTTATAACATCAATTATATAAATGCCTTGATTTATATATTCAACATGCATTGATCTAGCAAGATATTTGTTTATGCATATTAGCACTGGTAGCATGAGGAAGCTCCAGGATATTTTGGTTATGTACAACAATTACAAATCAAATTACTTCTTACTTCAATTATTTTAATATATTATCATGGCCAATGTATCTCTCTCCCCATCAAGGAGACCATTGGAAGACAATATGAATACGGAAGCATTCAAACAATTAATATTCATAAGTCCTGACTGCTGTCAATCCTATCCAAATTGAAAAGAATGCAAGATTGACCAGAAGATTCTTTCACAAACTTGATGAATCTGTATATTAAAATAAATAAATAAAGATCCATAGAACAAAATTAAGCATCCTAGTAGTCATTCTAAGTACTATAGATCCTTGAAAGAAAATACCCATCCTCGTTTTACTGAAATGAAAGTTACTGATGTGTGCAATATATACTGCTATGATATTATGAAAACTCAACAAGTAAAGAACACATCAAATTTGAACTGATGAAGTTAAGATTGATTGACATTTGGTAATCTTGGTCCTCTTCAATTCCCTCTTTGCACATAAAAAGCTGTTAAACTTCTTCTTTGATTTTGGTTTTCATAGTGCAGAAGGTCATGTGTTTAGTCCTTGGCACTTCTCTCTTTAAAAAATTCCGATGTACCCAATAAAAAGATGAAAGAAGTTCCAAAAGGGCAAATATGAACCACTTGAAGAATTACTGAGAGAAAGATATACAAGTACCACTCAAGGTGGCAAATTCAAGTCTAGGTTCAGTGCCTTGCATCAAAATTTCATAATAATCAGGATAGGTTTGGTTTTTCCATTTGGATCTTCCTTGACTATTCACTGGGCAAAGTTTTAAGTGGTTTCAGAAAGCAAAACCGACAAAATGATGCTGTGCCAACCAATAGCATGCTATCCAATACCTTTATTGGAGAAAATTACTGTTTTCAAAGATATCAAAATAAATCCAAAAAACAAACCAAGTTAAGGAGGGAAGATGTTCCTCACCTCAGCATAATCGATTTTTCCTCCAGCTTCATTTATTGCTTGGATGACCAAGTCTCTCAACTCTCTACAATTTATTTGGCCTTTTTCTGCACATGATTTAGCTTTCAACAATGATCTGCTTATAGACAAAGCCTGCAGGATGCATAGACAAAGAAATTACAATTTCATTTACAGGGAATTATATTAGGAATTGGATTTATGACAATTTGCTCAATAGAAAAGTCCTCAGATGAGCATTTTTTTTTTCATTTTACATTAGATGTGATCAAACTACTTCAAATAAGATGTCCAATTGTAAAAGTAAAATGTCTAAACTCCCGGCGGAAGTGATAGATATGTCTGATGTTAACAACTTTGTATCAATGAAGTAAGCAACAAAAATGTAATGCATATTTTCTCCTGTAAACAGTGGCTCTAAATTTAAGTAGCTAAATGTCTGCAGTTAAGACTAGGTGCAGAGGAATCTGAAGCTGACAGTTTTCGTTTTTAACTTTTTTCTTTTATCATATATAGGGAACATACAGGGATACATGAGTTCTCCAGCAGATGGTGAAACTAGATGAAATATTAGTGGTAATTTCAATTGAAATTTTAAAGTTTCGAGCATGATTGGGATAACCTTTTCCCTTTCTTCAGGAGAAAGGTGCACATTGCGTGAACTCATTGCAAGACCATCACTATCACGCATTACTTCAGAACCTATTATTCTGACGGAAAAATCAAGATCTCGAACCTGCAGGAAGTCAGCCAGAAAATAAACCAATTAGTCAATTAGTCCATGAATGTAATAAGGAAGCCTAAGTGTGAACTCAGAAAGATTAGCAAACCAAAGCAAAGGGTTCTAAAATTGTTTAGAGGCTCAAACCAAATATTCAAATCTGTTAAGCTGAAAACTGCACCATCACTAAGCTTAGCAACTTGAAATTGTCACTAAAATTGGTCCATTCATTTTGTCAGGGCTGATAGTTTTGAGATTGAATAAATTAAATCAAATTTCCATACAGAAGAAAACATGATACAGCATATAAATATAAAGCATAAATCCATCCACTTGAATTGCACACAGGCATCTGAAAACGTGCAAAGAGGGAATTGAACAATCATCTGGGACAAAAAAAAATCCTTATTTTCCAAACATTTGAAGCATTTTTCCTATTCTCATTCAATATCAAAATCAAAGAAAAAGATTTAATTATCACCATTCGCTGAATAATTCTCCACTGCTGGTAATCCTTCTTCCCAAACACAGCAAAATCAGGCTCCACAATATTAAATAACTTGGTGACAACAGTAGCAACCCCTCTAAAAAACACAGGCCTACTCTTCCCACAAAGACCCTTCTCTAATCTCTCCACTCTCACCCATGTCTCATGCCCCATCCCTTTATCCTCCACACAAGACACCACCTCTTTACCCTCTACATTCTTGCAATTATCCCCACTATCACTACAATTAACACTATAATTCTTGTTTTCACTGCCAGTTGTATAGTCATAGAGATTGTGGGGATGGAAAATAACATCAACACCACCAGGAACAGACATAAGCTTGAGAATATCACCATGGAAGTCAGATGGGTATGTGGAAAGATCCTCAGAGGGAGAGAATTGACCTGGGTTTAAATAGATTGAAACTACAATTAGATTGGCGAGCTTGTGCGCTTCTTTGACGAGTGTTAAGTGACCTTGGTGGAGGTAACCCATAGTAGGTACTAAAGCTATGGTCTTTCCTTGGGATCTCATGGCCCTAGACCAATTCCTCATCTGGGTTTTGTCTGTGATTATCTCTGGCTCCTTCGTTGCCTCCATTTTTAGAAAAACTGTCGCAGATTGAGGAAGCGTCTATGGGTTTTATTAAAAGAGTGCAAGCAAGAACGACAAAGAAGGAGAAAGGCGACAAGGGATAAAAAGATTGGAAATTTTCTATGCGCTTTGGAATTTGGAATCGGAAACGGCAATAACTAGATTTTATGTGCGGGTTGGTAGTACTGTTCTTGTGGTGGCGCCATCATCTCTGTTGGTGTTGGGAGCTGACCAACTACCAATAAAAAAAAATTCCATAAAATTTAAATTTAATTACTATTTTATTTTTATACTTTATTTTTTCCCAAAAAATATTACATGCAAATTAGGTATAATATGTATAAAAATATAAATTAATTATCTGAAATTAATCATACTATAATCTAATATAAACAAAAAATATAAATTTCAACAAATTCAATTTAGATGAAAAATAAACTTGAATATCCACTTACCAACAAATTCAGAACATCAGCTTTATTTTTATACTTATGAAAATGTATTAAAATTTTATTTATCACTTATTTACTTCTACAACTCAAAAACTTAGCCCAAAATCAAATTATTTGAATTTGGTGTTTATAAAAATCATTTCATAATCATGCCTATTGCCTAAATCCTACAAGTATAACCTTTTCATTTAGAAATAAATCTTAATAATTTTCCATTAGTCTTTTTATCAAATAAAAGTAGAAATAACCATATCTTATTCAGAAACTGAAATTTGTTTGTTGATTTTTCAAACAAGTAACAGTTCTTATTCTTGAATACACATATATATATATATATATTTACAATGTTACCCTTACTTTATATACCTAAACAAATGATGAATTACAACAAAACAAACACTATCACCTCTAAAAGCACCAAATCTCACACCCCCCACAAATTTTTTTTTTTTTTTGGAAAAAAATTAACATGCTAACTGATCCCTAAATGAAGAGATCTCTTCAAAGATAGGAAGCCTTTTTGATCTTGATGGAGCCCATTCATTCATCATTTGCTCAAGCCCCTTTACAAAATTATCATCATCATCATCATTATCATCAAGATTAAAGCCCAATATGTCTGTTAGTGCAGATTGGGGTTGTTTTGATTCCACTTCCATTAGCAATTCTTGAGCTCTTTTCTTTGACTTGTAATCTTCTGAACCAGGTAATCTACCTTCCAATACATTTTCTAGAACTAATCGGGCCTCGTCGAATCGGGCTTGCTTTTTAAGACAAAAGCCCAAGTTGCAAGCCTTGTTCGCGTCTGGATCGATCATTTGGGCTTTCTTGTACACCACCTCTGCTGCCATGAAGTTTGATTTCTGCATATAGGCCCAGCCCAAGTTTCCCTATAATATTCATTAATTGAATACATGAAAATGTGGTAATAATGCAGATTAAAGTTAGGCACTTGATATTAAAGTAGAATCTGAACGAGCTCTTGTCAGGGTATAAATCCATTTTCAATTTGGAAAAATTCTTAAATAAACTCAGTTTATTGCATTAGTTATAAACTAATCTAATTATAGTGAGACATATAATTTTTTTTTTCTTTGTTACAAACGAAGGTTAATGCTCCAAACTAGCAAGACATTGCTAATCATTAAGTACTAATAAGATTTAAATTTGGTTAAAATCACTTATTC
Source organism: Vernicia montana (assembly GCA_949750685.1). Lineage (NCBI taxonomy): Eukaryota > Viridiplantae > Streptophyta > Magnoliopsida > Malpighiales > Euphorbiaceae > Vernicia > Vernicia montana. The sequence goes on from CATKHJ010321137.1 coordinate 39,237, forward strand.
ACTATGTTTACTATCACTTAATGATGTATTTAATTCTAATAAAATTCAGTTTATTCAATTTAGTAATAAATCGGAGTTAAAATCCTGGTCGAAATTTTAAACACCAAATTCAAAAGAAAAGAAAATGAAAGAGAGGTACCAGTAATCTTGAAGTTTCTTGCTTGACAGAAACTTGGAATTTCTTGCCATGAGATCGAGCAGTTTTAGTAGGTTTGCCATTGAAGGCCCCTCCTTGGTATATCAATCGTAGCTTTCTCTTTAGCAAATCTATTTGCTCTTCTACCTTTCCACATTTCTGAAAAAGGAAAAAAATAGTAGATTGAAAATTTAGGAACATTGCATGGGTTGAGAAAATAAATGGGTTATAAGGTCTCGTGTTTGAGCATCAGTCAGAGGCTTAGAGATAAATATAAATTTAAAAAAAAATAAAATAAAATAAAAAGAAGAAGTGATACCTTGTACAAGTCAATAAGGACGTTATCAAGTGATTCTTGAGCTTGTTTTGAACAACGGCTTCTAAAAGATTTGACAGCTTCAATGGCTTCTTCAGTTCTATCAACTTGTTTCATCACCACAGCCATGTCCTTTAGAGCACTATCTACTCTATCTCCTTCATTTATTGCCTTCCAAAACCAAACTATTGCCCCTTCTGGATCCTTTTCTACTAGCTGAAAATCAATTCCATGCATATAATTATATGTATATATAACTCTTTAATTAATGGGATAATATTATATGCAACAATTAATAAATTTAATAGTACTAGAATTATTTGTATTTTTTTTATATTAATAAAAAGAATTCAACGTATATTTTTTATATCTTTTATTCAAATTAGAAATGAATTACGGTTATATTAATTCTGTGAGTGTAATTATTTCTGAAATTTTAACAGACTTATTAAAGTATCTTCAATAGTACATTTTATTTTAAAAAGTATATTTTGTCTAATAAAAAATATCTTAGCTAATATTTAAATATAAATAGTATAAAATTTTATTTAAATCTAACGAACTCTTTATATTTTGCTCTTTAATTTAAACTTTAAAGATAAAAGAGATTGTTAGTGGTTTTTTGTTGAATGAATTTTTATTATAAAAAAATTAACTTAAATAGAGAATTCCTCTTGTTAGTCTATATATACTAATGGGCACAAATCACTTCAATTAATTAACAATTTTTTTTTGGTAAAAAAAAGAAAAAGAAAAAGAAAAAACAGCTCTGAGTAGGGTTGGTGGTGGTAGGCAAAGATGCTTATAAAGGCATGAAATCTTTTTGAATCTAGACTTAATTGAGGGAAGTTTCCTTATATCCAAATTACCAGAATTTTTTTTTTTTTTTAAAAAGAGACAAAACAAGGAAATGTGAAGTTCTATTCAAATCTTCAATAATTCATATATATAGGGACCAGATCATCAGACCAGTACTATTTGTCTACCAAAATTATCAGGGAAATGCTAATTAATATGGATTGAATGTAAGAATGTTTTTTTTTTTTTTTTTTTTTGAAACAAGCAATTTGATCTTATCTAGTCTAGCTAGACGTGGAAATTATTAATTTCAGATAAATAATTAATTAATTATTAGAAATATAAAGTTTTTGCCACACACACACACACACACACACACACACACACACACACACACACACACACACACACATATATATATATATATATATATGATCATAATAATGAAAATGACTATAATATGATATGATTTAATTATTAAGATTTAAGAAACAACATATTATTATTTAGGCTAGATATGTATATGAATGTATGAATGTTCAAAAAAAGAAAAAAAAAAAACAATGGAGGGTGAGAATGTAAGGAGAAGCTAATTAATAACCATGCAAAAACGCTCATAATCAACCAAGCTGCAAAGAGATATTTAATCTGCAAGTTAATTAAGCTATTAAAAATTAACTATAATTTTTTTTTCCTATTTGTAGTAGAATAATTAATTAGAATTTTTTTTTAGGTATTAGGGGAAAGACGTTTAAATTTAAATTTATTGTGAAATCGTATATGTGAATTTATCAATAGATTACAACAAATCGTATAATTAATTAGAAATTAAAGGCCTGATTTAAGTATTTATATGGTCACTATTAACTACAGAACAAAATTTAACACTTTAAACGACGACAAATATCGTCCCTTATTCTTAGAAAAATCGTTCTTAATATATTTGGAAATAACTTTTATGATACATATGTGTCGTCTAAAATAACAAACGAATTAGAGTTTTTTCCACCTCATAAAGAGGGAAGTAATTAATTTGGGGAGAAAACAAGAAATTAAATATGTTCAACTATTCTTTTCAAGAAATTAATATATATATATATATATATATATATATATATATATATATATATATATATATATATATATATATATGATACAGTCATCTTTTATTTTATGGGGGATTAATTTTATATATATATTCATGTAGAATTATTATTTCAAGGGGGAAAAATCACATCAAATCATCAAATCTGGGGAGCAAATAAACTATGAGTAGAAGCAAGAAAGTTGAGTTCCAATGACCTAACAAAAAAAGATCTAATTAATTTTTAAAATTCTAAAGAGAATTAACATAAATTGGGATTAATTTATTGATTCATCTATAGTTCTAAATTTAAGTGATAAACATATATTTATATAAAAATTTACTCTATCAAAAATTAACTATATCAAGATATATAAAAGAAAAAAAAAATAAAAAAAAAAAGAAGAAAGAGAGATCAAATAAATGAACAAGCATTTACCATAAAAAGATTAGAAAATACCTGAGCATGCTTGGCTTTAACATAAGGACCATCACCAGAAGGAACTTTGTGAATAACATGAAAAAGATCTTTATTATTATTACTATTCATTTTCTTTGAGCTTCCACTTTCCATAACTCTCTTTTTCTACAAGAAAGAGAGAGTTTGACAGTTGCAATTGCACTCTAATCAGAATAATGGAAGCTTAGCTTAAGAAATGAGAGAGAGAGAAAATTAGGTGGGTCCAAATACATACATACATATATATATATATAAATAATGAATATTGGGTGGGGCCATAAACTATAATTAATGAATTTGGACAACCCTGTTGTCTATGTTCTTTAAATTTGGGATTTGTGGGATACTTCCATAGTCAATCATATGCATGTGCCCACGTATTTAATTGACACGTGTCATTATTTGGTTGCTCACTTTCTAGCTTCTTTGATCTATTATCTTTGCTTTCATCTGCTATAAATTGCTTTGCCAATCATTCAAAACTATGCTTTATTTATTTATTTATTTATCTTATTAATTATTATCTCATCTTCATTTTTTTTCTTCTATGATTTCAAATTTTATTACTATTATTGTTATTATTATTATATAATTCATCACTTTAATCCAATTTAATCTAATTAACAATTTCGTCTATTCTTTTTTTAGAAACTAATTAAATAATTTCTCACATTTGTTTCTGTTAACAAAATAATTTTTTTTTTAATCTAAAATAACTAACATTTACTATTAAGTGAGTGTAAAAAGACTAAAATATCTTTTTATTATGTGGTTGTAAAATCGAATATAATATAATCTCTCTTATTTTATTTTTTTAATTTTTTCATAAAAACTCAAATTGAACATAAATTCTTTTGAATTTTTTCACCTAATTTTTTTTAAATAAATAAAAAATTATACTATATATTTTAAATAATGAAAAATATATTTTTTATAATAAATAATAAAAAAATATTTTTACACTATAAAAAATTAAATAACTTTTATTTTAATTAGTTTGAAATGTATATATATAATTTTTATAAAAACATAATTTGTTTATATTATTAAAATATATAAATAGTTATTGATAAGGGACAAAATATACCGACATAGGTAGTAAAGTAAGTTGGGCCCGACCCAATACAATATATTTACAAGCCTATTTATTAAAGACAAATAAAGAGTCATCTAACTCATCTCCAAGTAGAAAAAGGTCAAACAATGTAATCAGTCAATCTAAATCCGAACCGGTCAAGGAAATTCATACTTAACTCTTATAAGGATCTATCTTTTATAAATACCTCAAAATTAAACCAACAAAAAGTACATGCATACTTACTAATACAAGCAGTATTCAAATATTGTTCTCAGTCTCCTAAATTGAGCCAATTCACTAACTTGACCATCGGAGTGGCTTTGCTAGGCACCCCGCCTAGCTCATTTGACTCTTGTTTCTTCTTACAAGTAGCATCCGTTTAGATCGAACTCAAGTAAAGGTGAACTATTCTGAACGATTCCACTTCGGTCGAAAATTAGCTTCATCAAATTGGCGCCATCTGTGGGGAACGATTAGTCAGAAATCTTTCCTAAAAATTCTTAAGCTTTGTGACCTATAAAAGAACTTAATCAAAGAATATGGTTCAATCAGGAGATAAAAATAATCTGAAAAATCTTCCCAGAGATCCCAGAAGTTCCCAAATCCACCAAGGGTTGGAAAATCACACTGAGACTCATGTCACTCCGCCTGGGCTAAACTCAAATGCTAATGTAGCGACCACTCTGCAACAACTAAGTGCCATAGTCCTAGTTCAAGGTGGTAATCAGTCTATCCTATTAACTCCTGAAGCTGTGTCGGCTTTGCAGTTGCTGCTGAATACTCTGCAAACCCCTCAAACCACTCCAGCCATCAATGTTCAAACAAATACAAAAGTAATATCAGGAGTAGATCTTACTCGAAGGCTTGACTTCGAAGAAATATCACCAGAGGCACGAAATCAAGATCGTACCTTTGAAAAAAGTAGGGAAAGAGTAAGATCAAAGATAGTCAGACTTGGCGATCATGCTGAAAAAGAAAATCTTAGCCGGGGGCGAAGTGATCAAGCAGCTAGCGAAAACCGAAGCAAAGAACGTCAACCTCGACGTTCGAATAGAACTGACCCTGGCAGCAAAACCAAAGAAAGGAGATGATTCAGGAAGAGGGACAGAAGGGAATGAGAATCTCTCTCCGAGTCTTCTAGTTACGAAGCCACTAGCCAACAAAGGGATGAGGAGATAAAGGAGACCCTTAAAAAATACTTAGAAGAAATTGTTGAGGATAAGAATAAAAAGTCCCTAGATAAGAATCTAAAATTGGCTTTGAAATCTCCTTTCACTAGGTCCATACAAGAATAAAAAAATGCCTAGTAAATTCAAACCCCCGAGCTTGAAAAAATATGGTGGTGAAACTGATCAAAGAGCCCATGTTATGGATTATAAACATGCGGTAGAGTTGCAAACAATAAATGATGAGGTCTTATGCAGGACCTTCAGAGGATCCCTGGAAGGAGCAGCTACTAGGTGGTTTAATGGCTTGGAAGAAAAGAGCATCACTAGTTTTGGGCAGCTCGCCACTTAATTCATGCAGAGATTTGTAGCCAGTATTCCAGTGGAAAAACGAACGCAAAGTCTCGAGGCAATAATGCAAAAAGAAGGGGAGCCTTTGAGAGATTATGTGGCTCATTTTAATAGAGTGGCTCTAAAGGTCATACAGCTCGACCAGCCCAGGGCAGTAGAAGCTCTACAAAATGGAACCTTCCACACAGATTACTTCAAAGGGTTGTGCAGACACGCACCTCTTACCCTGGAAGAGGCTATGGCCATTGCTCAAAAATACATTAGGCAAGATGATGCCTATTCTTTTAACCAGTTAGCTACGAAAAGGAGGGCAAGTGAGAACTCTAAAGTAGAGAGCAAAATCAAAAAACAAGAAGAGCCTAGTAGGGAAAACAAAAAAGGCAGGAATGAGAAAAGCAAACCATCTTATACACTGGACCTGACCAAATTGACTCCGTTAAATGCAAGCCCAGCGGAAATATTCGCAACCTTTAAAGATCAGGATATTTGGGCTCGTCCTCAACCAATGTTCACCCCATCAAAATGGAAAAATAAAAACAAATATTGCTTGTTTCACAACGCTCATGGTCACAATACAAACGACTGCAGGCAATTACTGGAAGAAATCGAAAGATTGATCAATCAGGGGTATTTGAAGAACTTTGTGAAGGGTAATCAGGGCGAAGCCAGCAAAGACAAAGGGAAGCAAACCGTTAATGATGGCTTAGCAGGAATCATTAATTGCTTAACAGGCAGACCAGATGAGATAGTAATGAGCAAAAATCAGCGCAAAGCCTCCCAAAGGAAGAAAGAAGAACCTGAGTTTGTCTTTTGGAATGGGTCTCCAGTACCGACCAGAAGAGGGGATGGAAGCCAAATTAGGCACCCTCACTCAAATCCATTAATAATTCAAACAGTGGTAGCCAATTTCTTGGTAAAAAGAGTATTAGTGGAT
>CATKHJ010321168.1:0-10983 GCA_949750685.1 Vernicia montana
GACCATTAACATTTAACATTAATTAATTGATAATTAGTTAAAGATTATCAATTAATTAGATTTAATTAAATAAAAAAATACTAATGAGTTTTTAATTGGATGATATTGTTTCAAAGGATAGCTGGAATGGTAAACAATAAGTTCAAAAACTTCTTAATTTTATATTTGACGCTCACTTATACGAGATAGTTGTTATCAATTAAAAAATTAAATTAATATATTATTTAATTATTTTAAAATTTTATAACTAAAATATATTAAGTTTAATTTTAAAATAAATTTTAATGATAGTTAATGAATAATATGATACATTTTTTCACAATAATTTAAATAATAATATGAAATTGATGGAAAAGTTATTTTTAACGTGTCTTAATTAAATATAGTTAAGTACATTTATAATAATAAGTGTGTGGGATCCTTTAGTGGAGTGTCATGTAGTCATGGAGAAGTGTCGGTATATGGAAAAAAAAAAAGGGAAAGTAAATACATATCACACTGTCACCATCGCCCCTTTGTGGTCCCTCTAAAGCGTATAAAAGATATTATTCAAGTCAAATACTGTGAGGTTGAAATAAAATATTTTACAACGTAAATGTTATTTGCTCTTATTTCTAAGTTATTTTTGAAATTTTTCCTCAAAATTAGCCAACTGAAATTGTAGAATACCACTAAAATTGGGCGACTTAGCCCAAATAATTTGTGGACAGGCCCATAATTTAAGTTTTATCGGACTACTCTCCGCCCATAATTTAAATTTTACTGGGCTCTTCTCAGCCCCTAATTTAAATTTTATTGGGCTCTTCTCGGCCTATAATTTAAATTTCTAACTTTCTACTAGCTTCTCTAACAATACCAGTCCAAGAAATCGCATGAGGGCAATGCTTAGCCGGCGGAAATTTCATGGATTGGAAGATAATGTGGCTGCTAGAGCCGGTGGCGCAAGAGATGGGATTTCAGATTTGAGAACAAAAATGTAGAATCCGGCGAATACACGACCAACAGTTTTTACATGACTGAATACACTTTTTATCTTAATTTATTATTGAAATTATTAGTTTTATTTTATCCCATAACAAAAGGGATAATTTTTATCAATAATAAAGTGTTATTACATATTAATTTCCATATGTTTTATTAAATTCACTTCTTAATATAGTCTGAAGTTAAAAAAAAATATATATATTTTTAGAACTTTTTATTGTAAAATTTTATATTTGAAATGTAAAAGGTGGAGTAAAATGAGAAAGTTTAAGAATTATTAAAAGATATTATTAAATTAATGTTCAAACGAAATAGAAAAAGAAAAGAAATAGAAATAAATTAAATAATAAAAATATTAAATATTAAAAATTATATATATATATATATATATATATATATATATATATATATAAATAAAAAGAAAGTCTTGATATTTTTTGTTTCTATATTATATCAATCAATATTCTAGATTGATATATATTGATTGGTTGGTTGGAATATTAAGTTAGAGATATTTGTGATTAAGTATGGTCAAAAATTCCAGATATGATCAATGGATCATTTCTACTTTCAACTAGATTCTCTATCTAACAGTATCAGTCCAAGAAATCACATGAGGGCAGTGCTTTGCCGGTGGAAATTCCATGAATTGGAAGAGACTGCGGCTGCCAGTCTTTTAAATCATAAATATACGCTAATTGCAAAATAAACATAATTAAAACGTTAATTAGTAGTAAAACGTTTGTAAACAGAAAGAAGAAGAATTAGTAAAGCTATAAAATTTTAAGCTAACAAATGTACAAGTTAGAAAGGTTAAAATTCAAAATGAATTTCATGTTTAATATTTAACATTCTAAATATAAGAATTTGTATTTACAATTGATTTTTTTTTTTTTTTTTTTTAATGAAATTCATTTGTAAATCAAATGATTTGTATGCTCATTTATTCCAAGCACCGTGTAAATTTCAATTCCAAATGATTCATTTTCATTCATTTATTTTTGTTCATAGCCTCCTGTATAGACTATAGTAACATTGTCCTCTAATAAATGGCCATTAGACATCTATTAATCAAGTATCCAACCATAATGTAAAGGGTTAAATTTAAAACTATCCTAGCTAGCACATTACCAACATTGATAACATTTCTTTCCTAGAAAAGTAAAAATCAATCTTTTGCAAAATATAGATATCTACACTACACACAGTTCATTCGTATCCAATTAACAGGCTGCCAATTCAATTAATATGATATGACTAAATCACTAGCAATTTATAGCAGAGAATGAACAAATGAAAAGTGAAGACTAGACATCAAGAGGAACAAAACAAAACAACATAAAAGAACAAGAGTCATATCCTTCAATTAATTGTTTATATTGTAACCAAACAATAATTATAGTATATAATGAATTAATGAAAAGTAATAAAGTCCAACAGCTAATAGAGTTATTTACCTTAATTAAATGGATATTAGTCAGCCAAATGTATACATAAAGGAGATAAACTAATCAAAAGCATTATTCACTTCAACAATAAAATAGAAAAAAGTATTTGTTCACTTTCTTGATTTCTCAAGCTCATCATCAATTGGCAATATGTGAAAACTTCCCAATTCAAAACACACATCCATTTATCAAACAAATTAACAATAGAAATATATAATTCCCCAATTGACCATATAACCCTAGCTGGAAAATCCAGTAAAAGCAGCTAAGGGAAAGAAACAATATAACAATATCAAAAGAGCACCCAAATTTATTCAATCACCAATTACAAGATATGCTGATCCAAATGACCAACAAAGACGCTATAATTTTGCAAATTCATACTCAAATACAGTCATAACAGGTAATTGATATTTGAGATTTGAGATCATGGCTACCAAACACATAATACAACATACAGATAAAAATCTAGAAAATTCAATAGATAACACGGCCAACAATTGGATACTTAGCTTCAAATTTCTTCTCCCAATCATTAAGAATACCCATCTCCTTCTCGGTGAGGCCATCCAAAGAAGGAGAGATATCTTCATCGTTCTTGCTCATTTTGGCCAGAGCTCTGCTAGCATCTTTGCCAGAGAACATGTCATAAGAGCCACCTGAGCCGTAGAAGGACTTACCGGCGGACACATCGAAAACCCGACCCTTGACTGCTATGTAGATTGGCTTTGATGGGTCAGTTCCGTTGTATTGGCTGAGTTGGTCGGCTGTGAACTCCATCGAGGGTTTGGTCTAATTCTTAGAGAAATTGAAAAGCAGTTGGTGGATTTGATCTGAGAGTCAAAATTAGTAGAAAAAGCAGTTTAATATGGAATAACTATAAAATTTATTATAGTTAATGTTATAGTTTAATTAATTTTTGGTTTTAGGCCAAGCCCAACTGCCAATTACACGCGGTTACAGTTCTACTGCTCGGTTTGCCCAACCACCAGTCAATTGGACTGAAATTAAATTACCATTATTAATTTGTTATTGCTTAATTTATCTGTAGATAAATATGTTTGGTTTAGTAATTGCAATTAACTCAGTGCTTGGATACTTTTTTTTTTTTTTTTTTTTTTTTTTTGCCAAATAGTGCTTGGATACTTCAGCACCAGTGGTTTATTGATGGAGATACTCTCTCAAAGCTAAGCCATTCATTGCTTTTATCACATGCAAATGGTTTTAATTTTTTTTCTTATCCATATAATTATCAATTACTAAATTAGTTTATTGTTTTTGCAGTGTCTAATATCTTAAACCAACAATATTGAATCATTTCTCTCTTAATTTAATTTAATAAAAAAAATTAAAAGCTCTGTTTCATTGGGTAATCTCTACATTCAAATGTTTTTAATCCAGATATATAATATAACTATAGGATCAGAACATCATTCAATTTCCATGATTATCGTAATCTCATCAATGGCTTAATACAAAACAAAGTACTATTTCAGTTCAGACCTGACTTCTAGAATAGAAGAACCTGACAATCAAATATGGCGTTCATTAGCTGCTCAAGAAAAGGCAAGGGGGAAGAAGTGGGTAAAAAGGAAACAAAACTAAAAACATCAATGTCATCCTACATAAAACAATATCGTCCATGGTGGCCACATCCACACTTAACAGACCGTCAGCCAAGAATAACCCGTCCTCCATGAAGTTCTTTGCACCTCACCCATCCCTAGATTTATGGCTAACTACAAAAGTAACCACATTAATGCAGGGGAATGCCACCGCCTGAATACTCAACCTCCTGAAAGTTAAACAAGCAAATATTTCATGGTTAGAGAAGAATTTATGGCATTTTGTCTTGGAGATCAGTTTCCTGTCATGAAGATGATACTTCAACAGAACCAGTTGCGTTTCTAACGATTTCATAAACAATGTAGAACATGGTGTACAATCATTTATAGAGATTTAATCACATCACTGCTGATCTCACCATATCAAATTTAATTCCTAATTTTTTAGACCAAATACAAAGTGCATGGACCATGGAAGAAGATAATGTCATCAGTTGCCTTCAAGACAATAAATGATTGTACACAATATTAGCAGGCCTGTCTAAATTAAGGGTACCAAGTTTAGGATGAACATGTGAGATGCTCATCGTCTTCTTCCCAATGGAAATTTTTGCTTTCCTACTTTAAGATAGCCAAGAAGTCAATGAAAGAGGAGGCAGAAGAAGATAATTCAGAATAGGACTACTAGAAGTCAAGTGAAGAGGCAGCCTCAAGAAGTGAACTCTCGCCCCAGCCAAAAACAACAGATACCCTTACCCTACTTGTCTATACAAGGAGTTCCACCCTTTAACCTCATTCTATTTTAGTTATAATTTGTCTTGTAGGTTTTCTTTCCTACTCTACCAGTCTGTCTACCTCCAATTCTTTTCACCATAAAGATTAGTACTTCAAATGCATGCAGAGAAAAGACCAACAGCATCATTCAAGAGAGCTGAAAACAATGCTACACAACAGTCTTTGTCCATCATCACCCTCAGGAAAATAAAGAATTGCAGTATACAATTCAAAACCAACTACTTTTGGAGGCAATGTGCTGAAAACCCAGCCTAATGTTATATCCATTAAAACCTGTTATTACAGTACCCTATTTACCATGGTCATGAAACATAAATAAGTGCAAATAAATTTCAACACAGAAGAAGAAGATAACATGTAAGTTATTCCTTTTCTATTTAAAGGTTGCTTCAGTCTAAGTTGAACTTCTTAGGAAAACAAAACAAACCTGAGCAGGAGCCAAGGATGAGACCCAGTCTGATGCATGTGTGGGAAGAAGCCCCAGTGTGTTAAGCTGCCAAAACCAAAGATGCAGAAGATGATCAAACAATTACTCTCTTTTCTGTTTTACCATTCCTTGTACAAGGAACTTTTATGAAAGAAAGCTAAGGAAAAAGTATTTTACCTTCCAAATACCCAGTGCTAAACCCCCCAAATTAAGGGCAATAAAGAGCAACTTAGGCCCAAGAAGATCTACTTTACTGTCTTTGTATGGCTCAAAAACTGCGAAAGATAAAACAGAAGATGAGGATTTAACTTTGGATGAAAGGACTTTATAAGCATTGTATATCCAAATGTCAATTATCATGAGAATGTTTAATAAACCTAAAACAGTACAAGAGCAACTTAGACACTGATGGTGATTGTAATAAGAAAAATAAGTAGACAAGTGTCATCTGAGATACAATAAGCCATAGATTACTAATAAAAACAGTACAAAGATAACTAGACACGCACAAAACTCAGGAGATCAAAAGCAAGGAAATTATTGATTATCAAAGACGCATAGATTTTATTTATCCAGTGGGACAAAAAAAAAGGAAAGGAAGAAAGCACAAATGAAAAAGAGGAAGAAGATGCTAATGATCCCGATTCCCATCCAATAGTTGGTGGATTTTGTTACAACTACTCCTTTATATACTCTTTGCAAGATAAGGTTAGTAAAAGGAAAAGGTGGCAGTATTCGAAGGCTCTTGTGCAGTGTAAAAGAATAGAATTCCTCAGTGAGAGAGATGGAGAGAGAGAGGAGCAGGAATAAGATTGGATCGTGTGGAACTTTAGAGGCACTGCACCTACATTAAAGTGAATGACATGGTTTCTTCCCAAAGCATACAGTATGATTTATTTGTAACATAAACTACTATATAAAGAATGAATGTTTAATTTGGTATGAACTCTCTTCAAGAGGTACAGCAGAAGCACCATCCATATATAAAATGAGTTCATATGAATTTGTGTGGGTTATCCTCTATCATACCCCCATCCCCTTCTTTATAACAAAGCAGTAATAAATAGGAATTTTTGGTCAGCTTACCCTTCCCCACCCCTTGAAGAGCGCTAATGGGCTGCCAAAGAGCTGAAAATGTAATACCAATGCTAAACAGATGCACTGTATTTCCAGCCATCCACATCATGAATCCCATCATCATCAAATTTTTGAAAGGCGCTTGTGCCACTTCCCAAGCTTTCTGTTTACACATTATAAAGACTTATGTGTCAATTAAAAATAGAATGATCATCAATTTGATAATAATTATTTTGTTTGAGAACTTCACAGAAGTATCAAAAACATGGAAATAGCAGCAATGTATCTACAAGGAAAAATACAAAGAGCTGGGAAAACTCTAATAACATGCATAAAACCAGTAGATTTGTTCTTTTTTTCATGTCTTTATTCTTTGACCAGTCAAAATTGTAATTTTTTAGTTATCTGCTTCAAGCTTCAAGATTTGATACAATGTCTTCTGACACCCTACTAATAATGGTGATGATTGATTACTCTCTGTCCCTCTCACTGATGATTGATTACTCTCTGTCCCTCTCACTCTTCACTTTCCTCTATCCCTCTCTAGCTTGACCCAGTGGCTAGCAAATCCAAAACAAATTGCTTAACTCAAGAAACCATTGTGACATAATAATTCTGTCTCGCATTTGAAATTCAGAATACATATCAAATCACCATCCATCAGTTGATCCTAGAATGACTGTCTAATATGACTTTCTCTTACAAGGAAACACCCATAGAACCTGACCAACTACTACACATTACACATTGTACTCCAATCCAGTATGCACCTTTCATAACATGAGGACTTTCTCATGCCAAAAGCTGGAGACAACAAGAAGATTCAGTAAAACAACTTGTTATTCCATGCAAGACCCCTGAACCCGATGAAAACCTTTAAGCATACTCAATTTGTCTACCAAAACGTTATACACACTGACATACCTGTGGATAATGCATGAACACGATTTAACATGCCTATCCATTTCAAAATAGAAAATTTAAATTGACATAGCACTACTCCAATGAAGCCTATTATCAGAGTATCTAAAAAATAAAGCCGAATACTTCCAGATGCAAAATTCATTGGGAAAATCTGCGACAACCATACAAATCTACAATGCTCTAGAAAGCATTAATGCTTTCCATTGGCCAAACTAAACTTCTTGATGAATTATCCTCAATCTTATTCACAGCTAGACAAAGGGTTAACCCCCTCTAATATGCAATTACCTCGCAGCTGTACACTTAACACATATTCATAAGGTTTCAAAATGAATCCCTTTCACCCAATATCCATTCCATGATAGTAGATCAGAAGGGACCTATAGTTGTTAAGATCCCAAAAAGAATGATAATTTTCCTTGTCATATCTACATTTTAATCAGCTACTAAAAGAGGAGTGAAAGTTAACCTGAGCTTTCCAATTAGCTTCAGCATCCTTTTTCTGCTTGGAGACTGTCGAATCGTCCTGTGAAACACATAGGATTATTAAAAATTAACAAAATCCACAAGAAAAAAGATAGGATTATAGAAGAACCTGATCTTGAGAAGCGCGAGAGAAGCCAGGAGGATCAGGGATGTCGCGAGAAGAAGGAGCGATTGAATTATCAGTAAATTCGACAGCCCATCTACGACCCGAACCCATCACTGCTTTTCCTTTGTCCATTTTCTTATTATTCTGCTTCTGATCTTGTGATTGAATTTGATAATTTTGAATTGAACCCAACAACAACAACAAGAAGAGAGAAGAGAGGAGAAGAGAAGAGTTGAGAAGAGACGGCTTTTCTTTTGTTTTATTCTTATGTTTTGTGTTTTGGTTTAGACTCTCCTCTGCTCTATTATTTATTTATTTACTTAAAAATAATATTAACCACTCATCTAATCTCAAGTAAAAATCCATTTTTATTATTATTTATTTTAAATATTTTTAAATCATTGTTGTTATTCCATATAAATATATACATACTGATAGAGCTAAAAAGATGGATTTGTCTTTCTGTATTTATTCTATTCATCATTCATTCATTTAAAAAAATCTCTGTATTTTATCATTCACAACCCTTTTTTTTTTTTTTTTTTTTTTTTTTGCTAAAAGCCATGATAAAATTCCAAAAGTATAAAAAAAAAATTTGTAAAGGTAAATTTTATATTATTACATCCCTGTAAAGTTGTAAATTACAAGTGTAATTGAATTTTCATTTTTTTTTAACATCTGAATTTCATAGTTTCCTCTTTTAATAGTTTTATTCTAAAAAAAATTGGACATGTTTAATACCTACAAAAAAAATTAAAAAACTTTTATTTTTTTTAAAAAATTATTTTTGTCTGGTCGGATTAAAAATATCCATTCTTATTAAAAAAAATTTTTTCATATGTTCCTTATATTTATATAATCAGCATATAAGCAGTTAGCAAGAAGAGAAGGAATTGGGTAGTCAGCATTATTTTTCAGTTTCACCTGAAATTATTTCTTTCAGACTTTAACTGTTCAAATGGCACGAGAAAAATAATACTAAATATTAGGTTTAAGAAACATTATAAAAGTAGTTTTGCAATTTATTCCATTCAGATGCCATACAAAACTGCATTTGCAAAGCAGGGGAGCTCTTAACAAAAATACAACTATATATCTCAACGTTCTATAATTACAGGAGTCAGGAGGGATAAAGTTTCATTCTTCAAGATTTTGTGTATACTCTCCCCAGTTTTACAATATTATATGCTTGTCAAAACAGTAAATGGCTGCTATAACTCCCGCTTGACTGAAAATTTGTCTGAAACGTTGGCTATAATAAAACCTGCAAAAACCTGAGTCCAATAAAGCTTGTTAATAAACTTGCTTCAAAGTACAAAGTAATTGACTCGTAGCACTGATAGCCTTTGAGAGTTGAGAGTCGATATATGTAGTTAAAGGTTCGAGGCAGACTTCAACTATATCGTGAGAAAGAGTCCGCAGAATGATGCTCTTACAAGAACTGAAGAAAAGATTCTTACCTGAATGCATCCAAAGATGTAGATTGCAGAGTAATGACGCCCATGTATAACCATGTCAGCCACCATTGCAAGGGGTATTGTCAACGACATGCCCAATGTTGCGATCAATGGAGTAGTCCATATTACAGAAAGTGCCCTGCATCATTTAACCAATATTGCTAAAAGATCTAATGGCAATGGCAATTGTAGCAGTCCTTTATCAAAGCAAACACTGTGCAAGACAGTGAACATGGTCAATTTTGCACTTTTATGTGCCAGTTCTATTTTTAAAGGAGGTAGTTTTTCATTTTACCGAGTAAGATATACAAGATTCCACAGTTTTTGTTTTTGTGAATAGAGTTTTAAGTATAAAAACAATATACGGCAAGTCATCAGTGGGTCCAATCAACCGTGAAGTAATTGGCAATTGCCATACGTACCAAAAGTAATCTGACACAACACTCCCAACAAAGCCATTTAATAGCACAACTTCGCTAACAAATGTTGAATCTGGAAACTTGAATGCCGGTTCGATACCTGCAGCATGTAGTGGCCACACTGCAAGGAACAATATTGCTATGAAATGTGCCACTTTAGGAAAGGAAAATACAGGCATGAACTATGGAAATAAGTATTAGGATTTACAACAGGATTCACAACCATCAAGGTGCATAAAGAGAGAAAAAGAACAGAACAAAATTACAGGAAAAGAGGAAGAGAATGACGGTTAGTACATTGGATAAGAATAAGGAAAGTTGAAGGTTTTTAATGTTTTATGACAACTAGAAACTATCATACGGCTATCATCACTCATGATTTCACTGTATCATGATAAAATCATGCTGCTCCTAGTAAGCATAAGCCAGCAATCAAGGTACACAACCAAATAAAATCTACCTTAAGCAGAGTGTAATTAGCATACAAAAACCAATTTCTGGACATTTTTTAGATGGTGAGCCAGAAGAGCAGCAGTCTCCACATTACAGGCTTGAGAAATCTTAATTTGTAAACTATCCAACTCTCTCCAGCTTTTTCATCAGAACATATATAGAATATAAAACTTCCTCTTCATCTAGACACATGAGCTTACCAAGTCATGATGGACATCAAAACTTAAAACCTATCAGTCTTCCAATTCCATGATTTCAAAATCTGCACCCTTCATTTCATAATAATTCTTATATTCTAGTTCTCATGCATGTATTTCTCTTCTTACACACCAACTTTGTCAACAGAGTGATAATGACGTAAAGATTTGCAAAGTACTTACAAAGCCACCAAAGCCCCAGAAGAGTGAAAAGACCAATGTAACCAAAGCATTTTTGCACATCAACCTTTTCGCCTTCTGATCCTGCACATTTCTTGAGAAGCACTGCACTTAATAGACCAGTCAAGCAAAAAGATGTCAGAAATAACCTAGCACAAGTTAAATTGAGCATGAACATTGTCAAATTCATATTTCACCTAACCTGTGAATAAGCCATATGATATTGCTGAGAAAAGACCAAGTATGTCCCCTGTGATGGAATGCCTTCTCGAACTTGAAAACATAAATAGAGCATAGTTTTAAAAACTGGAGAGGAAAAAATATAAACCACTTCATATGCAATCATAATTGATCATTGGAAATAAGAATGCTAGAGACAATCTAAATGCCTTTTAAATGCGTCAGTGCATCAGCCCACTAAAATGCCTATTAATATAAGCTAAAGGTGCTGTTAGCATCTAGAAT
>CATKHJ010321176.1:0-17915 GCA_949750685.1 Vernicia montana
GATGAAACTTTGGATTCAAAGTTCTTCTTTGGAAGAGCTCTAAGGATTTTGTTATTGATGTCTTCCAAAGAGTAGCTTTTTCCAAACTTTCTCAAGCTAGTCATAATGCCAAATAGACGGTTTGTCATATCGGTCACATTCTCACTTGGCTTCATCTTGAAGAGTACATATTCATGAACAAGCATTTGAATCTTTTTGGACTTGACTTGCTTGGAGCCCTCATGGTAGTTCGCCAATGTGTTCCAAATGCTAAAAGCACTTGTGCATTGTTGAACTCTTCCACGCTTTTCTCTAGATAGAGCACTAAGAAGAATTGTCATGGCTCTTTTGTTCTTACCATTAGCTCTTCTTTGAGCTTCTACCCAATCTTTTCTTGGAATCAACTCTTCAACACCTTCTACCACCTTTGATGGAGGCTTCCAATCTTCAAGCACACTATGCCATAGATCCACAATGTCACTATTAAGATAGACTTCCATTCTATGCTTCCAATAAGCATAATCGGTGCCATCAAAGTGAGGCTTGAGGTGATTGATCCCTTCGTTGGCCATTAAGATCTTTTCTCACGCAATTAAGCTTGTTGAAATGAGACCTTTGCTCTGATACCACTTGTAGCCTAAGATAAACCAAGAAGGGGGGTTGAATTGGTGGGCAATTAAAAATTTAAATGAGAAAGAGTAGAAGAATAGAAAGAACACAAAGATTTATAGTGGTTTGGATTATAACCAATCCTACATCCATTCCCCAATCAACAATTGGGTATTTCACTATCTATGGAGTTTTAACAAGTTCACTCCTAACTTAGTATTTTCAAGCTCACACCAAACTTTACAAGTGTTTTCAAGGCTCACACTAAAAATATCACAAGTGTTTTCACTAAGGCTAACACTCAACCCAATCAAGAGTTTTACAAAGGATCACTCCCTAACCTAACAAGTGTTTAATGGCTAACACTAAACCCTTTTTGAGCAATGAATGCACTTACAACAAACACATAAGGTGTTTAACTGAAAGAATACACTAAATTGAAATGTTTAACACATAAGGTGTTTAACACATAAGGTGTACATTATAGCTCATAGCTTGGTAGCGGTCGCGATGGGCATGTTGCGGGCGCGACTTGGGAATTGTGGGTGCTACTTCATTGTTGCGGACGCAATTTATAGGTCAGGCAGAACACTTAAAAAAATTTCTAAGTTCTTTATTTCCAAGCATTATTAAGTCATTTTAACTGAAAGAATACACTAAATTGAAATGTTAGATCAATTCAACTTGATTGCCAAGATCAAAATAGAGATTGACTTAGTTGTTACACACAACTTAGGTCAACACTATGTATGTTTGTGATTGCGATGGAAATAGGAGGATGTGGATCCAACTCATACTAACACAGGGATGTATATGATTATATGATGTTCTATGTATATGAGATAATGTATGATTGATGATGATATTACAGGGATAGCCTAGCTTGAGCTGGTCTCGCCATAGCCCCTGGACATGGATAAAAGAGTATAGGGATGCCTAGTTAGAGCTTGACTCACCGTGGCCCCGTAGTTTGGATTATAAGAGAGCCAAGGGAGGGGGTCGGCTCCCCAATTATGATAGATTGGATATTAGATGAGGGTTGGATTCCACGGATTGTTTCCATCATGTTCTTCTATGTATGTTTATGGATAATTATTTGTGACATTGCATTTCATATGAATTAATTACTACATGCATGCCAATTGATTTATATCAGCTCATTGAGTAGAATGCTCACCCCTATTCAACATTTTTTCCCCAGGTTATAATTAGTAGCAGAATCAGATGAAGTTGACTTTCATTATTGAAGAGTTGCACTGCATTTCCTCCTTCGTAATTTCTCAATATTAATTTTGTGTGTTAAAAATTTTAATTTCAATTTTAGAACTCTGCATTGTTATTTTGTTTTATGTGATTCTGTATAATTATGTAAAGTTTAAAGAATATTTGAATTTTCGCATTCTAGTTGATATGATGTTCTGTTAAGCAGAAACCTGACAATGATGACGTTTATATGATTGATGTTGTAGCCCTGAGTGGCATACTTATGATGTTGTACAGGTTCTGCTTGATAAGTGGGCTCATAGCCCTTGCTTTGTGACAGTTACAATTGTCATATTTCATGGTTAATCAGGCTTACTACAGGTTTCGGAACCCTTATGCTTTCCTGTTCCCTAGTGCCGGTCACCTGCCCTTGAGGTTCGGGTCTTGACGTGTTGGCTGTCAGTGACCGAACGGTGATAGATCGGCAGGCAATAGTTCTTCTCTCTCTCTCTCTATTTTCCTTCTCTCTCTTTTATCTGAAAACAAAAAGTTTGATAGTCCAAAATGGACCAAACAAGCACCTTTTATATATATATATATATATATATATATATATATATATATATATATATTTATATTTATTTATTTATTTTATTCTCTTAAGTGTTACAAAGATCTTAATTATCAGGCCAAGAATTAAATTTTGACAGGATTTCGATTAAAAATATAACCATTTTAGATGAAATAGGTACAAAATGAAAATTTAGAATAAGAGGAGTATAACCGTACAAAGCTCATCGGAAAAGGACATCGGAGCTAGCCGGAATCAACTCCAGAAGATCCTTATCAACGGCTGCTTTAGACGACGCATGTAGGCTACTCCAGCGACCCTTTGTGACGTGCTTCTGGTTGGAGACTTGCCGGCAGCTTGGCTTCCTTCTAGTGTAACGCATGTCGGCTGTCGGTGACCGGACATCGACAGATTAGCAGACAATAGTTCTTCTCTCTCTCTATTTTCCTTTTCTCTCTTCTATAAGAAAACAAAAAATTTGATTGGTCCAAAATGAACCAATCGAGCACCTTTTATATATATATATATATATATATATATATATATATATATATATATATATATATTCTTGGGTGTTACAAATACAAATATCTTAATTACCAGACCAAGAATTAAATTTTCTCAAACATAACAATCAAACAAATATTCCAAAAACGTCTATTTTTTTTTCAATTTTTGTCCCATTACATATTTAAAATCTTCCAAGAATTCTCATATATTAAAGAAAAAATTATAAGACAACCATAATTTAAACTTTTAAGAAACTTAACTACAAGAACTAACAATATTTTTATGTATTTATTTATTTAGTTTATTATTATAATGTTTTTTTTTTCCAAAGAAGAAAATGTATATAGTAATTAGTTTATTATTATTATAATGTTAGAAAATATAATGAGGTTGTGTTAATTCTAACACAGTAATTAAAGTTAGTATTGTGTAATCACGAGTAATAATAATTGTATATAGTATTTATCATTAAAAGAATTAAAATATAAAAAATGATTTTGCTATTATCTAAAATTAGTTTCTTAATTTTTTTTTCCAGTTGACACTATTTCTTAAAATTAGTTTCTTAATATTAAAAGAATTAAAATATTAAAAAGGATTTTGAATATATATATTATAAACCTATTTCTCTAGCATTAATTTTTTTATTCATTCAATCTTTGATAGTTGCTGAAATTTTTGATAGTTTTTAATGAATTTGACATTATTTTCTCAAAATATTGGTAAATTCTTATACCTTGCTATATAATGCACAACATAAATGCAAAAAAATTGTAATATCATTATTTAAAAAAAAAAATTTATGGACTTAAAAATCAGTATTCAATAATAACTCTTAATTTTTATAGAATTTTTAAAAATTATTATTGAATATTCTTGAATTTTTAAGTACATTATTATTGCTTTTATATAGGCAAACAAAAAGCAAAAAATCAAATTAATAGAATGACGAGGACAACCGACATTTTCTTAAATTTTAAACTATGTTAATAAAAATTTTAAAAATTTATTCAAAATATTGTAAGACTTCTTATCAAAATATTGTTATACTTCTTATTTTAAATAAGTATAATTAAATATAATTAATTAAGTATTAAAAGAAGACAAAAAGAAAAAAAAAAAATAAAGAAACAAAATACCACGTAAACTCTATTATTGTTATTTGCTTAGACATCTATAATTGTTTAATCACAAGATTCCAATCTGTAGAGTCCAGGCTTGGATATTGGACTGATCCTTGTTATCCTCACTGGACTCTTCTCCATTATTGCTTCTCACTTTTTTTTTTTTTTTTTAGAATCAGAGAATCTTGTTATAAAGTTTGTATTTTCTGTTTAAAAATACAAAAAAAGTTGATGAGGTTTTCACAGTGTTTACAGTTTCTTGATCTGAAATTAAATAAAATAGAATACCCATTTCTTTTTTTGTTTTTTACAGAGTAGTATTATTCATTGGTGATGCAAAGAAAGAGAGAAAAAGAAAGAAAGAAAGAAAGGTGTGAGTGGTGGGGATAGTGAGTGACATATTAACTTGAATTTAGAGGAGAAGGGTAGTGACGTGCAGGGCAGAGAGTGAGGCACAAGGGGCAGGTGTCTTTGTCGCAAAGGCTCTGTTTCTCTTTGGCCTTTTCCTCTTTACTTTCTCTCTACTTCAGAAAAATTTTCATTTCATTGTTTTGGTTATTACTTGATTATTTTTACAATCCATGACCATCTTTTTGACGCGAAACTGATTGCAATTTTTAGAGATAACGATGACCCTTCCTGCATCTTAAGCTACCTGAAAGGACCCATCAAACGGTTCTACTTCTTTTGCTTCCTCAGCTAGGTAATTAATAACCATTTCTTTTGTTTTCTTGTTAGATTCTGACATCTGGGCTTGCCTCGTTTTGTTTTTGTATCATATTTAGTTTGTTTTGTTCCATGTTTACATGGGTTTTGTTTGTTTGATGGTATTCGTGAATTGATCTGTTCTCTCTGCCCAATAGTTGAAAAAAGAGATCAAACTACTGTAATATTTGATTTATTGAACTGGGTTAGTAACTAAAGTTTTGACTTTTTTTGCTATGTGATTTATTCTTCTTTCTTTCTTTCAGGGTCTTTGATTAGTCGTTATTAGTCCTAAGTGGGTTGAAATCTTTGTTGGTTTCTGGAAAAGATGAGTGGAGCTGTGCTTGTGGCTGTTGCTGCTGCGGTTGGTAACTTATTGCAAGGATGGGATAATGCAACCATAGCAGGTAATTTTCCACTTTTGTGCATCTTTATTCCTTGTTTCTCTGTCAAGGCCCCAAGTGTTTCTCTATATTTTTTCAACAATTTAAAGTTGCATCGTAAAGTAGTTGAGAAATTCATTTTGCTTGAATTGACTCGCATTTAGTCCTTTAAAAATTAAAGCATGTGTTTTTTTGCTATTAATTCATAGATGTAAAGGATCTATCTTCGTCTTGGTGCAGGAGCTGTTTTGTACATAAAAAGGGAATTTCACTTGGAAAGTGAACCGACTATAGAAGGACTAATTGTGGCTATGTCACTTATTGGAGCTACTTTGATAACTACATGCTCTGGAGCCATATCAGACTGGATAGGGCGCCGTCCTTTGTTAATAAGCTCTTCTGTACTTTATTGTGTTAGTGGTATTGTGATGTTTTGGTCTCCAAATGTTTATGTTCTACTCTTAGCAAGGCTTTTGGATGGATTTGGTATTGGTTTGGCAGTCACTCTTGTTCCAGTCTATATATCTGAGACTGCACCACCTGAAATCAGGGGTTCATTGAATACTCTTCCTCAGTTCGCTGGATCTGGTGGCATGTTTCTGTCATACTGTATGGTGTTTGGGATGTCTTTGATGAAGGCACCAAGTTGGAGATTGATGCTTGGGGTTCTTTCTATTCCCTCTCTCATCTATTTGGCTTTGACTATATTTTACTTGCCTGAATCTCCAAGGTGGCTTGTGAGTAAAGGACAGATGCTTGAGGCCAAGAAGGTTTTGCAGAGGCTTCGTGGCAGGGAAGATGTATCTGGTTAGCTTTTCTGCTTTTGTCTCTTGGAAGGTTATATGTTTCTTTTGTCAGGATGTAAATTGTGATCTGCTTGGGATCTTGATGTTTGAAAGTGATTTTTGCAGCATGCTTAATTATAGGTCTGACAACTTGTAATTTGCATGATAGGAATTCATTTTTAGTTAATGTTCTCAAAAATAGAGCACAGATTAAAGATTTAGTTATTCATTTCAGTACAGAAAGATTTTGTCCATGACAGAAAGATAAAGAATAATTTTTTCTGCAGTGTAGACTAGGTATCAAATATAATATTTTTTATTAAAATCTTCTTGTTGGGTGATTTAGTTGTTAAAAGCTTGTCTTTTTTTGTGTTCTATGCTACTTTTGTGGATAATTGTCTGTGTCCATCACCCAAGCTTTTTTGTATATCTGGGAATCTAATCCATTTCTGCATTTGGATCCTCATTCTCTGACAGAGAAGACTGCATTTTTTTTTTCTCTAGATGATAATGAGTAGCTATTAGAATCTTTGGTCATATGAACAATACATATCATTTCTGTCTTCATTTACTTGATGATGGATTCATGAAATTCTTGTGAAATACGAAGCATCTGTTAAATTACTATAGCATAGAATGGAGAACAATTATCCATGTAGTTGATGCCAATTGATTTGGAGCCAAGGCTTTAGTTTTGCAACCCGAACGATGTTCAGATAAGCTTTACGATGCTTATTTACTAATTTTGTTTACTTTTATACTTGTTTGGTAGAGGAGTAAATCTGTACCTTGAGGAGCCGCCATACTCATGGTATTCTAGTTATGTACTGGTTCAGTGATAGTTGGGCTAATTGTACCCATAGGTGCTAATGTTTTTATGCCTTGATGGAGACTTTCAGAAATTTTTGTTAAGATTTACTTGACCAGGAATTTTTTTGTCATTTGTTCCAAAAAATCTTTTCTAGTGTAGTCAAGCTTTTAAATAACGATCACTGCTCTTTTATTGCAATTATAGCCTTTCTTTTTAAATTTGTTAATCACTTGCAGTCTTTCAGTGATAGCAAAACTTGGAAGAGCATGTGCCAAAACTCTCAAATTGCTGTCATGACATATTTTATTCATAAAAATGTTATATTTAAGAAGAGGGAGGGATGGGTAGAGAGAGAAGTCAGTGAAATTATTCAGGTTTTTCTTGACCTATTTGCAATTTTTTGCAGGGTTTAACATTTAAACCATATTGTATCAAATGTTAACATCAAAATTTTGTTGGATAAAGTATATTCCATTTTTACAATTTGATAGTTTTAGCATATGCTCTTCCAAGATGTGTATATAATTGAGAAAAAAAGGTGAAAGGATTTCTGCAATTGCAAATTGGGCCAAAGGATTGGATTTTTTTTGGTCATTGATCCTTATTTTTTGTTCTCTTCCATTGTTTGTGACGGGTAACTTCTTTTTTATTCTGTTATATCCACAGTAACTTTCTGATTATTCTGCCTTAGGAAAATGTGGGAAAGTACTTGCTGCTTACCTTTGGCTTGATATTGATGACAATTTGATAATAAAGAAGCATCATCATGTGGGTGATACTGATCTTGTTCAGATGAACAGGTGAGATGGCTTTATTGGTTGAAGGACTTGGAGTTGGGGGTGAAACATCATTGGAGGAATACATTATTGGCCCAGCCGATGTTATTGATGACCAAGATATATCTGCAGATAAAGACCAAATCAAGTTATATGGGCCTGAAGAAGGTCTCAGCTGGGTTGCCAAACCTGTCACTGGGCAGAGCACTATTGGTCTTGTATCTCGGCGTGGAAGCATGGCAAACCAGAGTTTGCCTCTCATGGATCCTCTTGTCACCCTATTTGGTAGTGTACATGAAAAGTTCCCCGAGACAGGAAGCATGAGAAGTATGCTTTTTCCACACTTTGGCAGCATGTTCAGTGTGGGAGGGAATCAACCAAGAAATGAAGAATGGGATGAGGAAAGCCAAATTAGAGAGGGTGAGGATTATCCATCTGATGCTGGTGGTGGTGATTCTGATGACAATTTACAGAGTCCATTAATCTCACGTCAGACGACAAGCATGGACAAAGACTTGGTCCCACCTGCCCATGGAAGCCTTTCAAGCATGAGGCATGGCAGTTTGATGCAAGGAAATACTGGAGAGCCTGTTGGTAGCACTGGGATTGGTGGTGGTTGGCAGTTAGCATGGAAATGGTCTGAGAGAGAAGGCCAAGATGGAATAAAGGAAGGAGGTTTTAAAAGAATTTATTTGCATCAAGAGGGTGTCCCTGGTTCTCGACGTGGATCTCTCGCTTCTCTGCATGGTGGTGATGCCCCTCCAGAGGGTGAATTCATCCAGGCTGCTGCTTTGGTTAGCCAACCAGCTCTGTATTCCAAGGAGCTTGTGAATCAGCATCCCATTGGACCAGCTATGGTTCACCCATCTGAAACCGTGGCTAAAGGGCCTAGGTGGAGTGATTTGTTTGAACCAGGAGTCAAGCATGCGTTAGCTGTTGGGGTGGGAATTCAAATACTTCAGCAGGTAACAAATAGAAACTCCAATCTGCTTGATTTTTCTCTGATAGAGTTAACATAATGCTAGTTTGCTGAATTTTTCATAATATATTGCGGTTTCATTTCTCTCGTCCTCTGTTCATGTCTTGTCATGAAATAGTTCCTTTCTAGTTTCCTGTTATGAATTCTTTTTCCCATTTAGGAGTGTTGAATAAGACATGGGTTGGCTAAAAAGATGCTCGAGTCATTGCTTTGTAATCTCATTATGATTGGTGTTACTGATCTGATAGCCTTAATCGTCTTGTTTCTTTTCAAGGTTGTTGAGAACTTGATGAATATATTACTTATGCATGTTGACAATTTGAACATAACTATAATGATAGATGCTTGTGGTGATCAGTGAAATTTTATGTAGATTTTAGGGAAGGTTTCAAGGTTTTCTGGGTAAAATGTTGAGAAGCTTGAATTGTCATCATGCTGTTTAATTGGACCGTAGTTTTTTATATAACATTCAGTGGCAAAGCCACAATGGGGGATTCCCCTAGACTTCCATGGAAATTTTATATTTATATGGCTTTGCTCTAGAGGTGGTAAATTCCACCCATACCCATTTATCCATCCTAACCCACCCTTATTATATGGGTATGGGTAATATGTAAAAGCTAAATGGGTTATAAAAGGGTAATGAAAAAATGACCCTCATTTATATAGGTTGGGTGACATTGGGTATGGATACCCACTAATAATAATAATAAATAAATAAAATTGTTGAGGCAGTAGCTCAGACTTCACAGCCCCCTCACTAACATTATTTGCCGCAATCGCAATGTATCCATTGAACCATGAATTTAGATTCGGTGCACTGCCTTCTTTACTTGGTTTCATAACTCTTTATTATTGCATTCAGTCAATTTCATTAGATGCAGAGCAGAGTAGAGCTGCTTCTATGTATTTACTTTCAATGTGTTCCAATGTTTTTGTTACTTGACATACTCAAAGTTAAACTTTTTTATAATTTATCTTCTATTTTTTTTTATAGAAAATAAATTTCATTAATCAAAGCTCAAATACAAAAAATACATAACAAAAATATGTTAAATAATAATATTAGAATATATAAAAAATGATTAAATTGAAAAATATATTATTAAATAAAAATATGGTCTATAATAATAATATAATATATTCAAAATAATTTTTATCAAAAAAATATATTAAAAATAATTAAAATAATAATAATTGTGTAAATGGGTGGGTAGATAGTTTATGTGGGTTATATGAGTTTGGGTACCCATATAAATTTTAAATGGGTCATAAATAGATAAATGGATAATTTAAAACCCACTCCACTTATACCTAACCTACACCCATCTAAACCCATCCATTTGCCACTTCTACTTTGCTCCCACTAAATTCTATATACTTCCCCCATTAAATTGTAATATGTAGTTTTAATTACTTTATATTTGATTTGCCCCCACTAAATAATTAATATTTACTTATAATTATATTTAATTTGGTATTAAAATTAATGAACTTAACTATAATGGATTAGATGTAAAATTGGGTACTAAATTTATTTAGTTTTTTTTTTTTTAATTTTCTTTTAAGACCTAATCGACATAATATTTTTAATTTACTTTTATCTTAGCCAATGTTTTACACATTCTCTGTTTTAGCATAAAGAAAAAAAGTCATTTTTTAATATGAAAATAATGTTATTGATATTTACCTTCATTTTTACATGTAAGTTTATGTTGCACGAAAACTCTCAGGAGGTCGCGTTTCCGCGTTTCGAAAACGTTTTCTTATTGGAAACTCACGGAAACTTGTCCAAAACATTTCGGGCACGTTTCCGTAATTTGAAAAAGTTGGAAACTCGTTTCCATAAACGGATACCCGTTTCCAAGTTGAAAAAAAAAAAAGTCAGTTCGCTCAGTCAACCTCTGAACAAAAATATCTACTCCCGACTTCATTTTTCCTTATATATAATAATAATAATAATAATTATTATTATTGTTATATTAATTATTATTATATATATTTATAAATTATTATTATTTTTAGTATATATTTATATATATTTATAAATTAATATTTATAATATATACTTAAAATTATTAAATATATATTTATAAATTATTATATTTTTTGTATATATATAAATTAATATTTGTAAATATACCCCTATATTTTTTATATTTACGCGTTTTTCCCACGTTTCGTGTCCTATATTTTTAGAAATTGTCATTTCTACGTTTTCGTTTCTCCGTTTCCTCGTTTGCTGTTTCTGTTTCTGTGCAACCTAGATATAAGTATAATTTACGTGTCTTTTTATGTGTATATAGTTTGTCCCCACTGACAAAAGTTCCTGGATCCGCCATTGTATATATTTCTGACATTGTCTCGGAATACAAGGTTATTTGCCATTCAAATTCTTTTTTACGGATTTTGCCATTCTGTATGCAGCATTTTATCTAATGAATAAGCTATCTCAAAGTATCCATAATGTGTTAGTTCTTGCATATGTTATCTTTGTTCTTTTTCATAGAAATTTTTTCTAAGCTTTAACGGTAGAATCTAATTTAAAGTGGCTGATAAAAACTCCTAAAATATTATTTTACCATCTCCAAGGCAGCTATATATTCAAGTTTGGGTATATTTAATTTTTTGCTTGATGGTATTAGTGTTTCAAGATTCTGTTTTACTTGTCTTGCTTCTTAAGAACCTATATACATGCATGCAGTTCTCTGGCATAAATGGAGTTCTCTACTACACTCCTCAAATTCTCGAGCAGGCAGGTGTTGGAGTTCTTCTTTCAAACATGGGAATTAGTGCAGCTTCTGCATCTCTGCTTATTAGTGCAATTAC
Source organism: Vernicia montana (assembly GCA_949750685.1). Lineage (NCBI taxonomy): Eukaryota > Viridiplantae > Streptophyta > Magnoliopsida > Malpighiales > Euphorbiaceae > Vernicia > Vernicia montana. Next base: position 11,265 of record CATKHJ010321176.1, read on the forward strand.
AACATTGTTAATGCTTCCCTGTATAGCTGTTGCCATGAGGCTCATGGATATCTCTGGAAGAAGGTATTTCAACTTCTGTTTTTTGGCCCTTATCTTTATGCATTATTACATTCCTTTAAATGCCGAAGAATGTTGTGATTAATGAGGATTACATATACGTTTTTTATAAGGCAATTTATTTATTTGTGGGTTCTTGTCTTGTTCAAATTGTAGTATGTAGTTGAAAATCAAATAGACCTACAACTAGATCCAAACTTGGGACCACAACACTAAGCTTTTATGCCACTTTGCATGCTCTTGGGAAAACTTGGTTTGCAAACATTACATAACTATGTAATAAATGATGACTTGTTTTGGGTAGTCTAGCTAGCAAGGTTTTCAAACATTGAGAAGCTGGAAACTTGATTAAAATTAGCACTGTAAGAAAATTTGGGTCTCAAATGCGTTTCATCTTATTTCATGCACATACATGTGCGTGCAAACACTACAATTTCTCACACTTGTATATTTTTATGTGTTTTCATAGCTCGTAAGATGTTCAAACATGATGAGCTGAATTATGGTTTAATTTCACACTTACTAGAATTAGGGTTTAATTTCACTCATGGTCATTGAACGTTTCACTTATTTGGGTACTCAACTTTGATTTTTTTTTTTTTCAATAAAATACATTGCTAGATTTTGATAAATTGCTCCCTAATTTTTCACACTATAACCAAATAAAAATTTTCTAATATAGTTTTACAATTGAAAACAAGCTTCAAGAATTTCTTAAATACTCAAAGCAAAAAGAATTTTGGCTAACTCTACAAAAATTTGGTAATACCGATTTATAGAAACAAAAATAAAGTTAATTGATTTTGCTGATAGAGATTGAAATTAATTTACTACTGCAATTCACTGATAAGTTAAAATTAAGTTTTTAAAATCAACACAGCCTACAAGAAAATTTGGGTCTAGTCATTTTCTGTATTGTATTTCATGACTATGCATGTGCATCATTGCATGCAAATGCATCCTCACACATTCACGTGCTTGCATGCATATGAGTGTGCGTGTGGTGTATTGGAATTAAGTCTTAGGTGAGCTGAGTTCTCTTCGAGTGTAGAATGTTTATAATGGAGCTAGTGCTATGGCTAAAATGGAATCTTCTGCTGTACCTGGTAATTGATAAGCTTCACAGTCCTCTTGTCCTTGCTTAATCTTGCCTTGAAGTCTTGAAGATCTTGAATGTAGCAAACATTGAACTGCTAATGATCACACAATAGAAATTATCAGCTCTCCTGAATTAATATCACAAGAGTTTAGTATCAAATTGGGGGTCCACAGTAAATTTTGCTTTGATTGTGTATACTCTTTTCATTTCTGATGTGATTCTTAACCATTTATCTTGTTTGCAGGAGTTTATTACTTTGCACAATTCCTGTCTTGATAGTTTCTCTCCTTGTTCTCGTCATTGGAAGCTTGGTGAATCTAGGCAGTGTCATGAATGCATCTATCTCAACTGCTAGTGTTATAGTCTATTTCTGTTGCTTTGTCATGGGATTCGGGCCAATTCCTAATATACTTTGTTCAGAGATCTTCCCCACTCGTGTTCGTGGCCTCTGCATTGCCATATGTGCCCTTACATTTTGGATCGGTGACATCATCGTAACTTATACACTGCCAGTTATGCTCAAAACTATTGGTCTTGCTGGTGTCTTTGGGTTGTATGCAGTTGTATGCATCATATCTTTGGTATTTGTCTACTTAAAAGTTCCAGAAACCAAAGGCATGCCTCTTGAAGTAATTACTGAGTTCTTCTCTGTTGGTGCAAAGCAGGCTGCAGCAGCCAAGAAAGACTGACTTGGTTACCTTCTGATGATAAGTTTTGACTTTTTTTTGACTTTGTTGTTTCAGATGGATTTTCTTTTAGGTGTGGGAAACAGGAATCTATATTTTTGTAGAAAGAAAATATGTGTATATTTTGCCATTGTTGGTATTGGTTTCGGTTTTATATAACCTTAAAATTTTCATTTATGATTGAAATTATTTGAGGAATCAACTGTCTGATTAAAATATTATTAATAATTATAATTTTTCAAATTGAAAGAGAGAAGAGGAAGGTGTTGGAGAGTTTCATTGGATTCTAGTTAATAGCTGAAATTTTATTCAATTTGACTAGTCATTTTAATTTGTCAATTTAACACCAATTCAGTATATAATTAAGAATTTATACAAAGTTCTGAATTTATAGAATTATTATGAATTTGTTAACCTTAAATTTAGTTCTAGACGAATTAATTAGGATCAAAACCTTGTTCTTTGTTTCAGTTCTGACTAACATTGAAATTTTATGCGTTTTATATAGGCCGCGGCGTCAACTTTTACTTAGGGAACTGTGCGAAATAAACTATTCTGAATTTTCTGTTATATAAGTAACCAACACCATCAATTTTCTTATCAGAGATTTGATAATATCTGGAGCAAAAAGTGAGTTTGTATTGATATGCATGATAAATTTACATCGTGTGATTATAAGGCTATTTATAAGAGTTATAAGGGCATTTCAGTAATTACAAATTACTAATCTTACTATGATACAGACTCCCTAATTAAATTAAGAATTACAATTGGTTTGGGCTCACTATATACATCTGGGCTCACAACTAAAACTTTGGGTGTATTTACATGGGTTGCTCAAAACTCAAGCCCAATAAAGAGAAAGAGCCAAACTGCCACTTTTGGGTCAGCATCAACAATGCCCCACTTTTCAGCATCAACAATACCCCATGCAACCATTTACCTTGGAAAGGTGAAGAGTTTGTCACACTCCACCTCTAGAAGTGTGATGATCATAGGATATGGGTAACCATAAAGGTACTAACAACTCGTATAATCCTTCATTCCATAATATAATACACTTAACACACAATACATTTAACACTCATTACTCATGATTCCAAAATTCTCAACCTGTATAAGCAGTATCAAATATCTCATATATATCAATTTCATACTATTCATTTAATGATGTTTCTCATCATCAATCATCATATTACTGTATCAAATTTAAATTTCTATAATCCGTTATAACATATTACAGTATAATTTCTGACCATTATAAAGTATTCAATTTGTTCAATTACCTAAGTACCATAACCATAATTATCCATAGAGCTCTAAATGATATGACCCAAGGAATCAAGTTATGATCGTCATACATTTAGCGAAGTAATCCCAAGCGGAGATTGATACTTGAGATCTACTTGCTAAGACTGCTACTGGACCTAAAAACAATACACTATAGGGGTGTGAGAGAATCTCAATGAGTACTTTACAATAAATATGAAACAGTGTATGAGCACATGGTTAACAATAAACTTATCAAGATTTCATTGTATTAGTGTGGAGGAACAGTTTCTCAACAGTCAATAATAGTTGAGGTTCAATAATGCCATTTTAGCAGAAATCAAAATTTTTAAAAACAGTATGCTTCCCACGTGTAAATAACTAGAGTGGCGGCTAATGCTTTGCTCACTCATACAGTATCAGTAGCGCGAGATTGATTAGATCTCATGGCTAGGACCACCCTTCCTAACTAGGGTTGGGTATGCTCGCCCTACCCGCAGGCTTTACTATGTGCACATGACTGATGTGTTACCCTACATTAGATGGGGATTTCTGCTTTCAAGAATACAATAAGATCATTTCGATCCAGTAATGTAAGCATTAAGATATCATGAATTGACAGTTTACAGTAATGAATCCTTATAAGATTCAATGAAACATTATTAATTGTAAGAACACTGGAATTTATATGAATATATCAACTGGTTCCTTAAAGGAACATAATTATAAGAATAGTTTATCAATTAGGGAACACTGAGTTTCCAAATGAAATATATTGGCTCAAGAAAGGTTTCATTATACTGAAGAGATTAACACATAAAAAGTAGGCTCTTTGCAATGTTTGATTTGAATACAGTTTCAATACTAGTTTTCAAATAGTATTGAGTAGGTCGAAGGCCTCATTGAAAGGATCTCTTAGATACATTGGTTTCGTTATAGAAACATAAGGTTTTCAATTGGAGGTAACAATAGATTCAATGTACAATTGTTGGTTTCCATATGATTTATGCAATTAGATTAAGGTTTTAAGTACTCACCTTGACTTCCTTAGCTCCTGACACAAGCTCTTAGTACAGTTGGCAATGATGCTCCTCAATCTCTGGAACATTTTCCTTATCTTTTTCTTTTAGGTTTTACATCGAACCATATCCTTTATATCATTCAAGTGAAGATTATTAAATACCTTGTTAATTTGACTATTCTAATTCTAACTCTAATACTATTAAGTTTACATCTAAGACATATTAATTATCTAATATCGATGAAAGTCAATATACACAATAGCATATCTATGCACATATAACAATTTGAAGTATATTTCTATCCAATTTTCAAATACTGGCCGAATGGCCTAAAAGAATGCTTTTGATTCACATGGTTTGCTTTAAAACAATTCAATAAATTTTCAAATTTAATTCATATTAAGTAGTCATATTCACTTCAATATTCATCATTCTCACTAATCATTTATTCATTATTTACATATATGTAAAATCTATTAGTTTACAATGGATAACTTTGAAACATTACTTTTTCACTTATCGTTTAATTATATCACTTGATCATATTACCTTGTTTCTATCATTTCTCATGATTTACTAGTTCAAATGAGTTTATTCTTTTTTTTTTTTAATTTTAAACTAGACATATACATTTACAACATATCCAAAATTGAACTTAGAATTCAATTCATAGAAAACTTAGTGACCATTTCAATTCAATTCTGTTTCTATTGCAGGGCAGACTGACCCTATCATACTCCTTTGAGTATAACTCAAGATTTATACTTTTAAATGAAATTTTCTTTTACTGGAAGTTACTAGAGACATAAGGAGCATTTCTTATGTTTTGATTTTAGCTTGGTTTTATCTTTAGAGTCCTCAAATCAAAAGATCCAATTCAGTTTATAAGTTGAATCCAAATACAGAGTCAGTTACAGAGCAAGCTCTATTTCTTATACTATACTTGGAATTTTATTAAGCCATTTTGTAGATTAATTCTTCACATATCAATGATAATTTTACCAGTTTTCAGTTTCTCCTAATTCTATCTCTATCATGCTCAATTCATGAGACATATTCTCAAGTTTGTCAATGGTGTTAGATTGCAAGAGTTTCTATACCTTATCACCTTCACTAGATCATATCTCAAAATATACATAACCAATTTAAGTTTCCTTTTACACAGAGCTTATAAACATATCAATTATCATTTTTTGTATTTATACTTGGCCTAATTCAGTCTCTAAGTTCATATTTTGGGCTACTCTAATTCGGACTGCCTATTCAATCTATGAACAATACCAGTTTCAGTTCAAGTGTGATTTCTCTTTGTACACACCAAATCTCTTAAATTAATTTTATAGGTGAATACTTAAGACATTTACCTACAACTTTTATGTTTTGGTTATCTCCAAATTCTATTCATAACATCTTCTATTGGTTCAAGCAATTTCGGATTACCCAGAAATTCTCAAATCCGGGTTAGTTCACTTACAGAAGACATATCTCATTACTCTTTAAGAATTTCATAAAACCCTTTTATGGACCTATAGTTAAGATAAAAACAATACAACTTTCATGTTTAACACTCTTCTAAATTCAGCCTCTAAGTATACAGTATGTGTCACACCTCACAATTTGGTGGGTGACGACCTTAGGACCTAGGAAGACCTAAAGTCACATAAACCCGTAGAATTCCAATAATCAATAGTAATAATATGATACGCTAATCAATCAGTACCCAAAATCATAACCTGATCCATCACAATCCACATACTTAATATTGTGAACCCTTAATTTTGCACCCTCCGGCATACAACCAAATCCTAGAGGCACTTAGGCTCGGTAAATAAACCTCTGAAAGCCGAAATCGCCAAAGATCGCCAAAATTCTAAAAATTGGAAATTTGAGCCTTAGGACCCGAGAACCATCCCTCAAGCCTTTAAATCAATCTTAGATCATCCGAGATTAAATACAGAGCACAATGCAACTGAAATCGCGAAAAATAGTGTGGAAATGGGTCAAAACGGTGAAAATCGATGAAATCGGGTGTCGAAGACTAATCGGTGACCACACAAGGGCCATTAGTGACCGCACACAGCCCTTGTTTGGTTCAAAATGCCTTATGTGCGGTAACCAAGTGGGTTGTACAGTCACCATAGTTTCTGTGCAGTCCTGAATGCCCTGTGTGCGGTCCCAGAACGCCTGTGTGCAGTTTTGAGCTTCAGAACATGTACACTTAAATTTGATCTTAGTCTAAGCTCATACAAATTTAAATACTTGTAAGTGAACGAATCGTATCGTAGATAGCAATGAGTTTACCCCGAGGTCGATCTCTCACGGAGTTGAGGAAATATACCTAGGCGCAATTATAATTAACTTACTACCCTATTAATGACAATAAACAATATAAACAAACACAATCCTAAATACTCTAAACAAGAAGGCTATTGATTGCAAGAAAATTAAATTGATTTTTAAATGAAAGCAAGGAAATGAATAAGAAGAATGTAATAAGATTGGGTAGGCTTCTAGGGAT
>CATKHJ010321196.1:0-20672 GCA_949750685.1 Vernicia montana
TTCTAAGTTCTTCATTCCCAAGCACTTTTAAGACATCTAAACTGAAGAAATACACTTAGATGAAATGTTAGATCAATTCAACTTGATTGCTAAGATCAAAATAGAGATTGACTTAGTTGAAGAACACAACTTAGGTCAACAGAATCTAATCGTTTGTTGTTATTGAACTGATTGATTATTGTTATTGATTGATGAACCATGAACTATTATTGTAAACTGACCTTAAATCACCAAGCTTCACAGGTTATGGAAGTATAATTATTACTCACTGCTTTATCTCATTAGTGATTCCATTTTCAGGTGAGCTATAATTTATCGGTTCAGTTTCCAATGCATTCTTCTTCACCCTCGAAAATTCAAGTGATTAATGTAAAGCTCAATTCTTCATACTTATTATTTGTATAGATGATGATGTAAACATTTAGATGCTTCATGGTACATGTATTGGATGAGTATTTTTGGGCCCCTAAGGCATTAATCTATGGATGATGTATATTGTAAAATGATATAAGATATGACTATTGATGAATGAACATTTGAATTATGAATATTATTGATGAGTATGGAATAGTATGGTTGTCTGGTTTAGATCTTGGAAGATTGTATGTGATTGGTTTACTTGATACCGTTATGGATGATTGATTGGTAAGATTCCTACGGGTTTTCGGTGGCCTTAAGTTTACCCATGCCCTAGGATCATCGCGGCTCGAAAGTCGGGTCGTGACAGTTATTTTCAGTTCCGTAATTATTTTCTGATTGTTTTGTATTATAAATTCTATAACTCCACATTGTTATTTATGTTAACTGTAATTCTATTCAGTTTTACATTTTGTATTTGTTTAATGAGTCTTGAGGATAGCAGAGATTCCTCATTATGGTTTATGTGATATGTTGTTAAGCAGAAACCTACTAAGATGTTAACATGATTGATATTGTTGCTTGAGTGGCATAAATATGATGTTTGTCCAAGTTCTACTTAACAAGTGGGCCCATAACCCTTATTTTGTGATAATTACAGCTGTCATATGGTAGAATTATCGTTAGCAGTCAGTCAGGTTTACTACGGGTTCCGAAAGCCTTATACTTTCCTGTTTCCTAGTATCGGTCACGTGCTCTCAAGTTCGGATCATGACAGTTGTACGAAATTTAAATAACTAAATTTATGTATTATAATTAAAATAAATATTTAATTAATTTAATTATTAATTTTATAATATTTTATTCTCTATAATTCAATTCATGAAGTACCTAAATTATGAAGATCAATATTTTATTATATTGTATATGTATTTAACATATTGTGTTAAATATTTTTGGATGTAATTTAAAATACATATATTATATGTTCATTTTTTAAAAAAAAATGATTATTGATATCTTCATATTGTATCGTAAATGTGTCTTACAACCATCACACGACTAATTAGAAAATAATTATATATTTTTAAGTATTAGAGAATTTTTTTAAGTATTAGAGAAGGAGATTTGAACTTAAATATATTATTTAAGGTATCTTTTAGTATCACATGATCTATTTATCGAAAAATTATTTTCTAAGAAATATAAGTAATTGTGTGTTTGATGTGCATATAACTTCCTGCAAAATAAGTTTTTTTTTGTTTGACCTTATATTATCATTTTTAGAAATTAATAATATAAAATACAAAAATACCTAGCCCTATTTACCTAATCACATTAATAGAGGGTAGGCATATCAATTTATATTTATTTCAATTAAAAAAGTCCAACTTACCTAACTCTTTTAAGGAAGTTACTTCTCTCAAACTCAATAAGTGGAGATCCTTACTTCCGATAAATTTTATTCAATCATGACTATCAAACAAATCAATTTTTTCTATATTCTAGAAAATTTTACTTATTTGTCTCACTTACCCTATACCAAATAAAACTTAAGTCGTATATGTAATTACTATTAAATTATTTATGTTTAGCTAGTGCCTAGAAAATATATAATTCTCAAAATTAAGGAAATAACAACAATATATGTATATATAAATTGAATTTTTATAATTAAAAATCTGTGATAATATTTTATAAGTAATCTATTGTTAATTATATATCCGTTGATAGTGTATTTCATTAATCCATATGTTGCCAGTCAATATTAGTTTTATTTAGTAAGGGAAATTAATTAAATAATTTTGTGAAATTTTAATTGAAATTTTATATTTTTGTATTTGATATATATTATTTATCAATTTAATTTTATGGAATTGAAGATTTGTTTTTTTTTTTATATAAGTTTATATGATTTGAGAATGTTTTTGTTGTAAATTGAAAAAATAATAAAAAGAAGATTTTTTTAAAAAATTAGAAATTAAATTAAAAAATAAAAACATTTTTACTATTTATTATGTAAATTAATATTAAAATATCTTCAGATATATAAATTAAAAAAAAAAAAAGAGTAAGAGGAGAGAGAGTCTCAGATTGTCATGTCAAGCACTTGCATATCCTTACACGTGGGTTTGAGGTCAGCAATTTATACCAGATCAATAGCAATTGTTGTTCACATGGATAGGAATGTTCCACCAACTCATTTATTGTGTTTTGTTTTTTTGTTTTTTTTTTTTTTTGCCAGGGACTCATTTATTGTGTTTTGCTCTTCTTGTTTGAAACGTAATAATAATTCATGGAAAAGGAAGGATATTTATTGCTTGCAAATTTCATACCAAAATTAGTCTCAAGGAAAATGTTTTTTTTTTTTTTAAATTATATTTGAAAACACACAGAAAATTTAATCAATTAAAAATATTTTTCTAAATAAAGAGAAAATTATATCATTTTCAAAGAAAAATATTTTTTTTAGATAAAATTTTCTTACGATCAAATTTTGATAACCTATGATATGGTAAATATAGCATAATAAGATGCTGCCAACGATGCAGACTGCTTTACTTAATTTAAATTCGATTAAAATTTAAATTTGAGATTTTTGAATCTATAGATGACTTATTTTTTTTATAATTTACACTTATAATTTCTATTTTTATTGATGAGCACCTTTAGCGAGAAGCTTGATAGCTATGTGATCTAATCAATTTAGACCTGAGACTATAGCTTTGGCAGCAACTAATCTATCTCTTTATGGTTTACTCAAATCAGCTAGCTGAACTGGGCTTGGAGCACACACATACCCCTCTAAGGATAGGATGCATGTCCCGAAAGACAGATAGGCTCTTTGATTAGTCCTATAGCCCACCTTCGTCTGGAGCTCTATGGCCTTGAGCTCCGATTCTTACTTTCAATTTTATATTTGTCTCCTTTTGTTTTTTTTTTTCTATCTTTTAATTTTTATTTTTATCCCTCTAATTCTAAAATTTTTTATAAGTGACACCTAGCTCCATAATTTTTTTTTTAAAATTTTATATTTATAATTTATAATTTATTATATTTTTCCCCCAAAATTTTTATTTTTTTCATATTTTTCCCCAAAATTTTTATCTTTATCTTCCTCTAGCTCTAAGAATTTTTATAGTTAAACTTTTATATTTATATATAACCTTATAAAAAATTAAGACTATGAATTTTTGCCACTTAATTTTACATATCCTAATTTTTTTTTCCTTTTTTTTTTTAACTTATATATTGAGATCAAAGAATTAAATCGTAAAATTTATGTTTATAGCCAACAGTAGGATTGGATGTTAATCTTTTTTTTTTTTTTTAAAGCATTGGAGAGGGGGAATCGATCATGAGTTTATTGTCCAGAAGAATATACACTTTTCCGCTAGGTGTGCATAATTGGATGTTAATCAATAGCATGAATAGCGTAACTACTTGCATCTCAAAAAAATAAAAGAAAAAGAAGAAGAAGAAGAAGAAGAAGAATTACTTCTAAGTTGTAAATACTATATCCTTCTTTTTTTTAAAAAAAAAATATTATGAATTTTCATTTATATATTAAAAATAGTACATCTTAATTTGAAAATAAAAATATAAAGATATACATCAATGTAATACCCAAACTACACATTAGCCTTATATGCAGAGAGTATAGATGAGTAGTGCATGATAAGAGCCATGTTATGAGATTATATATGATTTTTTCGCATTCTAAGTAAAGTGAGTTTCAGGTGTTATGATGGATTGAATTTGAAATGCAAGGATTCTAGTGTGCCCTAAGTTCATATGGACTTCCTATTGATCTTATGGATGAGTTATGAGTTGGACATCATGTGTATGTACTAGTTACTAGTTAAGAGTTACATGTTGTGTGTTTATATGGGTTATATGTTAAGTTTTGGACTTAATACTTTTGTTTCCCTAAAGTTGCTGATATCAGTGGAGTAACGCCCGTTACTTGAGACTCACGGCGGTGAATAAAATATGGGATTTCAGATAGTAGCTACTTGATGAAAATAACGCTCGTTACCTGTGAATAATGCCCATCACCGTTGGGGCCAATAAATGGATCAGCTTGACCCAAACAGATCATTTTTTCATTTTTCTCATTCCTAGCATGTTCTAAACGTCCCAAACCCTCTCTATTTGTCTCCCAAGTCTAGATCTTCCATCTCTCCACCAAGATTACAAGGATCTAAGTGGAAATCCTTCAACCCATCTCACTTTGGAAGAGCTTAGGTATGAGATTAAAGGAAAATTTTTGAGGTAAGAGTTCTAATCTTTGATTTTCCATTTGGGTATTGTTTGATTAGGGTTTAATACTAAGTTATGAGTTTAATAAATGATATAAATGGTATTAAATGCAAGAGATGAGCTTGAATCATAGAAACCCTAATATGAGTAAACCCTAAAGTCAAGATTATTTATAATGGTTAAGATATAATTATTAGTTAAGAGTAAAAATTAAGAAAGTATGGTTAGAATTGAAGAAACCAAGTTATGTGATTAAGATTTCATAAAGTATAGTTAATATGAGACTTTGAAATTTATGTATAGACAAGTGAATCAAGAAGATGATGAGTTATATGCATGGTAAAGGTGATATAAGCTTAATTAGAAAGGAATAGTAAGAGGTGAGTAGAAAATATACTATCATATTTGTATTTGAAATCCTAAAGGCTTGTAATGCCTTATTTCATTATATGTGCTACCAAGAGTATAATTTACTATGTTGTGAAGTAATTCATATTAAAACATGGATTACATTGATATCATTATTTATCCATGTGAAACCTTTTGCTTATCTAAATTCTTTTGGCCATGTACCATTATGTGAATAAGTTTATATTTGATATATGATATATGCTAATCATCATTAATTGTTCATTCAACTCTTAAAAATTCCATAAATTGATCATTTGAACCATGAGTAATCGAAATTCATGTGTATAAAATCCATAATCATATTTCTATCAAGTTATTGATATTTCCTCCATGAGAATCATTTGAAACTCCTTAAAAGTATATGAAGTCTATATATATGTTCTAAAATGATGAGTATAAGTATGAATATATGTATATGTATATGTATATGTATATGTATATGTATATGTATATGTATATGTATATGTATATGTATATGTATATGTATAAGTATATGTATATGTATATGTGTATGTAAATGTGCCCAATTGCTAGAAGTACCATGACCATGAGATTGTACCATGAGATGAAAGCCAATTGTGATAACCATGTGAACCATGCGAACCTTGTAAATATTGATATTGTTTTATGAGACCATTTGAATTACTTGAACCATGAGAACCTTTATGCTTGAAACAAAGATCACAATTATGACTGTGCACATAGATGTACCGGAGTATACTGTAACACCCAAGATTTTGATTGTATATATGTGCATTGTATTTGGATGATTAAGTTAAGTTATATATATTATGTATGGTATATGTACATTCCTTTGATGTTATTGATCTTAAACCTTAGATGTTATGTTTGTGATAGTATGGAACTCTTGGGATGAATAATGTTCATGTTTTATGTATTAAGAATTGTTTTGATACCTTGGAATGAGTTTGGGAGTTAAAAAGGAATGAAGTTTTGGGTTGTTGTAGGCTTGAACACTCATTCATAAGGGTGAAAGCTTTCCAAATGCTTCTGTGTAAACAGTAACAAATTTTGGAATTTAGTTGAATGCCCTTTCAAAGGAGTTGAACGCTCGTTCATGTTAGTGAACCTTCATTCAAAATGCCTCTGTATGAACAATATTATTTCTGGAATTAAGGATGAATGCTCGTTCAAAGGGATGAACTCTCGTTCAAGGTTGAGAATTATATAAGGACAACAGCAATCCCAAAACGAGTAAATCAGATCTAAACTCATTTATGTCGGTTCCAACTAATCCTAAACCCTACCAAACTTATTTATTACTCCTCCAAGGCCAAGGTTAGTCATTAATACTTAAAGAATCAAAGGATATATAGGATCTATGAAGATTTCTTCTTGATTCTTAAATAGATTTTGGATTTGGTTGAGAGAGACATTTCAAGGTAAATGTTTAATCCTTCATAAATCTTTATGGGCTTTATTATTAGTTTGTTATAACATCTTCCTTGAGTTAGATAAAAGCTATTTATAGTGTTAATTGCTACTGATAGATTGTTGGGTGATTTTTGGTAGAATCCTAGAAAGTGTTCATGAAAAAATGAGTATATCTTTTAAGGATTTTATGTTGTTATTGTTATTGGGTATGATATTAGATGATTCTTTCATTAAATTGGAGAATTCATCCTTAGAATTAGAGTTTATGAGTTTTAGATTGATTGTATTATTGGTCATTTTTGTGTAGGCCAAGGTTTGGAGAATTTCCATCCAAGATAAAGAGTTTAAACTTGGATTGGAGTAAATTGCTAAAGAGGTGAGTTATGAAATATATTTATGCATGTGAACTACCCTAAATAAATGTTATTCTTGTTGAACTTTTGAATTCCAAAGATTGAAATTCAATTTCTTTCATTGTTCATTTGTCATTGTTTTGCTATTAGTCTTAAATAGCAAATTGATTCTTTGATGTTAAATTATTGAAACCTTTGATGGAATGATGGCCATTTGGACTAATGTTTATTGATATTGTATTTACCAAATCTTAACCAAGATAAACCTATTATGATAGAATACCTTTACTAATGGGGGATAAACCATTAAGCCGTGTACACCGGTGACTCAGCTGATAGAGTCCAATATGTCAGTGTTCTACCTAGAGAGAACTATATGCTCTAGGCGTATATCCGACTAGATATGCATTAAAAAGTGAGAAGTTACTGCCCTTAATGAATGTATGGATGCTCATGGGGATGGTGGTTTTGTCCTACCCATTTGTATTCCATTATAATGAAATGTATGTTATTGTTCTATTAAAGTTTGATATATTATGATGTCATTCCTTGTGGACACATCATTGTTATTGCTATAGCCCATGTTGATAAATTATTACTTCCATTGATATTCATCTGTTGAATCTCTTATTGTTATCTTTGAAAACCCATAGGTATAAATATAATTCATAATCTCACTAAGTTGAAGGCTTACCCCTATTTAATTGTAGATTTCAGGTGCTGAAATTGAAAAAGATAGGTTGATTGGTGATAGAGCTTCTTGATTCTTTCTCTACAAGAAGCTACATTAATGTATTGTTTTGGACTCCTATATTGTTAATTGTAATGGTTGAATGTTCATTATATAGCGCTCTGTAGTATAAAGTTAAGGTAAAAATATAGATAGAATGATTCTTTTGGATGGTATTAATGTATTGTTTTTGCCTTTGTTCATTATGAATGATCGTTATGTTTGATCTTTGATCCATAGTGAACAATGGAAATGTTATATATTAAATGATAACATAGTTATTCTAATTCTAATAATGGATATTGATATCAAATGATTGTTCAAGAATTATTGTAAGGTTGATGATTGTTGATCCAAGTTTATTATTTGGATGGTTCTACAGGTGGTTAATGGTCTTAAACCTACCCACGCCCTAGGATCGTCACACCTTTAGAGTCGGAGTGTGACATATACTCACATGAGACCCTCTACTTCTGTTATACTAAAATTAATGCCTTTAACCCAAAACTCATAGAAGTCTATACTTCGGGTATGCCATAGATGCCTCTGCCTTAACTTATGGGAGCCTTACGCTCCGGGTATGCTAAATAAAGCCTCTGCCCCAGCACAAGTAACGATCTCTGTTAAACCTAAATGATGGATCCATGAGTTAAGAATACCTTCTTTCTTTGATACAAGACCTAATTGATACAAGACCTAAATGATGGATCCATAAGTTAAGAATACCTTCTTTCTTTGATACAAGACCTAATTGATTATTTCAACTATGAGTGTTAAGATAAGTAACCTTTGTTATATTTTGGTAGGAGGACGGTCCCCCTAATGATCGCTCCTAACCGCAAATTGACATGAAAGCCAATTGATCCTTAAACCTATATGCCCATGTATCATTTGATTTCCAAACCAATCATCCATGTGTCTTTGACCTAAATATTGATGGTATTTATGTGTATATATTATCCAAAGTTATATGAGTTAGAGTATACAAAATTCCTTTTGTGTACACATACATAATTCACTAATATTATGTTCCTTTGATACTAAACCATTTGTATTTGATATCTTTAAGTTTAATATTCTCTTTTTGTATATGAATACTTGATTCTAAGATTGCTTGTATATATTCATATATCCAAAAAGTACAATTGT
Organism: Vernicia montana; assembly: GCA_949750685.1. NCBI lineage: Eukaryota > Viridiplantae > Streptophyta > Magnoliopsida > Malpighiales > Euphorbiaceae > Vernicia > Vernicia montana. The sequence goes on from CATKHJ010321196.1 coordinate 8,659, forward strand.
ATAAGGTTTATTAAACTCCTAAGTTCTATATATTCCAAATCCTATATGTCTTTGTATATATGATTACTCCAAAACTTATATTTGTAGAGAACCATTAAATTGCCCGTATCTATTTGACATCAAGTACATTTGTATATGATTCCATTCGCTTCCTAAACTCTATAGTTCTAAATATTATTTGAATATTTCTCAAATGATCCCAAGTTCTTTCCATGTAAGGATTCATTTGAATATGATTCCTCTAATACCTACTTCTCTTTGTATATGTTACATTGATTTTATATGTACGTATATTAGATCCATGTGATACCAAAGTTATTTGTACTTGAACTACCGTACCTAAAGATCATTCGTAACCGATCTATAATCCATGAGTCTTATGAAAATATAATTATGTGAATATAAATCCAAATATTCATGTGTTATGAGTTATAAGTATATCACGAGTACCATAATGTATTTGACTCCAAATATATGAGTTCAAGTTCTAAAGATTGATTCATAAATCCTTAAATATTAAAGTTCATTTGTTAATGTCAATCTTATATTCCTCATTTCACGAATATAAGTATATGAGCCAAGTCATAAGAAACATGAATCATTCTTGTGAGCTAGCCTTGAAATACCTAACCTCATAAGTATTGTAGTATATTTTTTACTCACTGAGTTATCTCACAAACTTATGTTGGATGTTTTTCAGGAAAGTAGTATAGTGAGCAAATGATTCCTCAAGCATCATTTTTCACTTGAGGATTTTGTTATTAAAGTTAAGTTCTATTTGATATATGTATTTATATGTTAAAGTTATTATAGTAGTTTCATAGGTATTAAAAGAGTATTGTAATTGATATATAATTAGTAAGTGTTATTGAAAAGAAAAACGTGTATGAGTTAATTGACAAGTATTATGATATTATTGATGAGTATGTGATGAACATGTGATAGCAGGTTCTGATCTTGGGATATGATATAATCCGATGTGATGTGATATTTATGGTTTAGTTTCATGATGTCATATTGGATTCATAGCAGGTATAGGTTATACAGGTTTTCGATGGCCTTATGCTTACCCATACCTTAGGACCGTCACAGTCCTGAAATTGGGATGTAACAATCAAGAAGTATCAAAATAAAATGGTTTGAATTTCTTTTAATATTCTTCAATCGTGTTGGTAGAGCATTTGAAATGGAAACTTGGTCGGAAGCGGGCTCTATTTGGTAGCAATTAAGCCACAAATTGACTTTTATGTAGGGGTATCAAAACGTGTTCATGGGTTGTGTTCGTGTCAGGTTGACCTACTCAAGTAACACGATTAGAGTCAACACGAACACAACCTATTTATTAATCATGTAATAAAATTTCCACCCTAACACGACACAAAAATTAAATGGTTACACGAACACGACACGTGTAACCCATTTATTTAATTAGGTCGTGTGCGGGTCATGAACCTGACACGACCCGTTTAACCTAAATCCCACATAACCCACACACGACCCATTTAACCCGTTTAACCTGTATGACATTTATAACCGGAAAATCCATAAATACAAAATTTAATGATTAAAATTATAAATTCATTAAAAAAATTCATATTTTATATGTTCTTCAACATCCAAGCAAATAACATCAAACAAACTTAAATAACATTATTAATACAACACAAGGTTTGCAAATTAACATAAACATAAAAGTTCTAAATAAACACCATTGAAGTTCTTCCAAATAAACACAAGAATAAAAAAGATTCAAATTATAGAATTAGATGAAGAAGGTAAATCAACATCTTTATCCTCCAATTCTGAAGACTCTAAGTTAAGCTCCATCATATCTTTTATAAGTTCTTCCAACTCCTTTTTCTTTGCATCTACAAATAATAAAGCAAGTAAAAAAGAGTTAAATATTTAAACATAAGTTTATAAGATAATTTCAAGAGTTAAGATTAAATTATACCTTGATCACCAAATAGCCAATCTCTACTACACACCAAGGCTTCCACCACATCAGGCTTAAGTGCACTCCTATATTGATCAAGAACCCTTCCACTATTGCTAAATGCACTTTCAGAAGCTATTGTGGTCAAAGGAATAGCTAGAACATCACGAGCCATGGCTACAATTTGAGGATACCTTTATTGATTTCCTTTTCAATATGATAAAATATCTAACTTAATCCTCTGATCCATCCTTGGTTCATTAAGATAAAGTTCCAATTAACTCTTTTGAGGAATAAAATCATCACACTCAAAAGAGTCAAACTCCTACAAAAACATGAAAAAAATGACACTAACTTTAATTATTTCCATATATGAATATATAAAATAATTAAAAGAAATATAGTATTATCTCAAAATTTGCAATACTAAATAAATAAAATAAGAAAATAATGTTATTTTCAGATCTACATAAATTAAATAAATAAAGAATTTAAAGTTATTTTAGATTTAAATAACTGAAATAAATAAATAAATATAACAAGTACCTTTAATACATCATTAGTTGAAGAAGCTCCATCAAACTCCATTCTTTGCATTGATTTGGTCCCCGAACCTTCACTACTTGTCTCACCAATCAAATTTCTGGCATTAACATACTCAGAACATAAGTAAAGCAAGTCATTTTTAACTTTTATAGCCTCAACTAACCCCTCATCACCATAGAGCTTTTTATAGCACCACTTAACAAAACTCAGCTTGTACCTAGGATTTAAAATCACAGCAATAGCCAATATCTTGCTATATTCAGCCCAATACTTTTGAAATTTCCCAAACATCTTCTCTCCCATTATTTTCATGTAAACATCTTGACTAGACATACTTTCTTTCAAAGTTAAATGGGCAGTAAACACTAAAGGAAAAAAATAGATTTGTTGTTGGGTATTTAGTGCCACAAAAGAGACAAGATATATCATTAAACACTTGTAAGAACTTGTAAATCTTTTCAACCTTAGCCCACTCATCAAAGGATGGACAATGCTTGAAATTAGAATCACTCATTTGAAGATGCATAAAAGCATTTTGATAAAACAAAGCACTCTCAAGCATCAAATATGTGGAATTTCACCTTGTAGGAACATTTTGTCTAAGACCTTTTTTCGAATCTAGAGCATAAACACCAACACACTCCAAAATTTTAATTTTTCTAGCTTGAGAACCCTTCACATACTTAATACTTTCCCTAATTTTTAAAATGGAACCATCAATCTCTTTTAAGCCATCTTGCACTATCAAATTCAAGAATGAGCATAACATCTCATATGAAAAAAATCTCATTGTTTCACAAGCCCTCCCTTAGCAACCAAAAGATTTTTTAACAAATCAGCACACACATCATTTGCAGTTGCATTATCTAAAGTAATAGAAAAGATTATATCATCAATTTGCCAACCACATAAGAAATTGTGAATTTTTTCACACAAAACTACCCCAATATGAGGAGGAGGCATATAACAAAAGTTTAAAATTCTCTTTTGCAATTGCCAATCCTTATCAATAAAATGCCTAATTAATCAAATATAACCATCAATAGTCATAGAAGACCAGCAATCAGAAGTTAAGCATATCCTCCCCAATGTTGACTTTAACATAGACTTTACCCTAACATTTTCCCTATTAAATATCTTCACACAATCTACCCTACAAGTATTTCTTGGTATAAGATGCAAACCAAGTCTTAAATAACTCAATAAATTTCTCATTCCTACTTACTCAATGAACTGAAATGGCAGATCATGCATAATGACAACAATAGCAACCAATTTCCTAAACTCATCAACATTAAATTTCACATTTACAATAGACCCATCAGTTTGAGATATTAGAGCCTGACCTACATCTCTAGTATCTCTTATAGGACAACTAGGTATGTGGCATTTCATGTTACCTATCTTATTCTTACTATCAGCTATATAGATCTTTCCAAAAGCTTTGCATTTGGCAGTTCTTTTCTTGTTCTTCCCTTCCATAAGCTCAAAATACTTCCACACAATTGAGGTATGCATCCTTGACCTCTTTACCTTCTTTCCATCTATTCCAACTGCAACATCTTCCAACTCCACAATTTCATCGTCTTCTTCTAAGTTAATTGTCTCCTTGTCAACCTCAATAGAATCAATTTCAATGTTAGTCATCTGCCCAAATGAATCAAATAAGAAATAAAGAAAAGCAGAGTTATTAAATGTAAAAACTAGAGTTATTATCGATCATACCCTTTTATCTATTAACGAAGAGAACATTTATATAAAATTGCAATATACTTCTAACTGTAAAATTAACATGCATTGAACTAAACACAAAATCCAGAATCCTCCCCTCCTAGCTATTATAAGAAATTTATCAGAAAGTTTTGCTCCTTCTGTTATCTAACTTGATGAGACTTGCAATTATTGACCATTAAAAACCATAATTAATTAAGTTACAGATGTACGTTTATGAAGCTATTACAATAACCAAAAAAGGGTTTTGCTTCAAATTAAAAAAAAAAAAAAAAAAAAAAAACCCATTAGCCAAAGTTTAGTTCAGAGTCCCCACCATTAGAATGAAGTTATTTGATAATGAAAGGCCAATTCATCAAAACACAATACTCATATATAGATAAGCATTGTCTTAAATAAACAGCTGCTGCTATAAGCAAAATTATGGACTTCTTTTTACTTATAATTAATGTGCCTAAATTCAACAATTTTTTTTTTGTCTTCAAGTACTAGAAAGTCCCTCACTCACTCAACTGTGATAGTCCCTACTAATATTAAACAGACAGTCCAATACTATGTTCATTGTATATTACTTTTATTGTCTGCTAACTATTCGGTTTCTAATGGCAGCTCCACTATCATGGCACAAAATTAATGTCAGTACCTTACTTCTTCAATCTAAATACCAATTAACTGGATTCTTGTGTGTAAGCTGATATGTTTTAAGGTCACAATTCACTATAGACATGATAAAAAATGAAAATAAAAACCAGTTTTTTCGGTGGGTCAAATTTTACACATAATATCAATGCATCAAAAAAACTCTATCATGGATTCTTGATTCATTTGTTAAAAAAACTTGCAACTGGACAACCCATTGTTTAGTAAAAAAAAAAAAAAAAGAAGTCCTTGATTTTTTTTTTCTGTAATTTCTATACTCAAGTTTGTTTGTTGTATCAGGAACTTTGTGTAATCTATTTCCCTCTCTCTGAAAAAAATCATTCTTTTGAGATTGATGTGTAAGGGTTGCAAGTAAAAAAATTTATCTTTTTTCTGTGTTTTTAATGGAAGTATATTAGCTGTCTTAATCATGTTTATCCTTAAAATTAATGGAAGTATAAAAAGCAGCCAAAAAAGCAGAGCAGAGCAATCATCTCCTACACTACCTCTCTGTTTCTATTTTTATTAATTCATTATATTTATTTTAAATGGAGACTATGAGAGATAGACTCTCTCTACAAAGTACAGAGAATTTTCCCCTTTGTTCATGTCATGTGCCACCAAAATTCAGTTTAATTTCACTTTTTATCAGTCTCTAGTCTAATTCCAAACCCACCAATTTTGTCTTTGTTTCTTTAGCTTTTGCTAATAACAATGGCAGCTAGTTCCGTGCCACCAGAAAACAAGAACTCATCAACAATGGAAACAACCCTCATAGACGCATAGCACGACGATGATGGCACCCACCTCTCCAAATCTCTCAATCGTTTAGAAACCTTTCTAAGGCTCAAAAGATTAATCACAATCTTGAATTAAAGAGCAATTAATTTATCAAAATTGAAACAGATTATCAATCAAAATTGAAATATCAAAATTGAAACAAATTATCAATCAAAATCAAAAAACTAAACCTAAACCTAAATTGAAATTTACAAATTAAACCAAAACCCAAATACTAAGGGCCCGTTCGGTATCATTTTATATTTTCTATTTTTTAAAAAATAAAAATAATATTTTGAAAACCAGAATTTGTTGTTTTTGGTTTTCTGTTTTTTGTTTTCAAAATATTTTTGGATAAACATGAAAGAAATAAAAAAAAATATTTTTTTTAAAAATGTTTTCTAATACTTATGTTTTTGAAATTTGAAAAAAAAAAACAAAAAACATAAAATCGCAGTGATACCAAACGCCTCCTAAATTTATTACATGCATATTTGATTCTGACAAAAAAAAAAAAAAGAAAAAAAATTAACAAATTAAAAACTTAGAAAAATACCTTTACTGTAGGTGAACGAAAATGGCGGCCAAGAGATGATCAGCGAACATAAATATCCCTTCACAGACGGTGGAAAATGATATCTCCAACAATTCCTTCAATCTCCAGCAGTTCCTTCCTTTTCCAGAGTAAGACCGAGTGAGAAATCGCGTGTGGGTGAATGGGTGAGTAAGCTATGATGGTTTCAAGCTGAATGAGATGAGGATGATGATGGCTAGCGTCGATATTCAGGAAGGAGCTTTCAAGAAATGGGTTTTTGTGGGTGAATCAAAATGAGGGTCTGTGAGAAAAAGGGATGTGATTTCAAAAAATATGGGCGGCTGCTGTGTAGTGTTAGAAAAAATAGAAAGTGTTAGAAAAAGAAAAGTAGAAAACCTTAGCATTAAATTGGTTAGGTAAATGACAATTTTAACCCTTAATATTTCTTAAAAATACGCGAGTTATAAATGGGTTGGATCAGGTTGACAAGACCCAACACGACACGTGAAATTAAACGAGTTAGCGGGTCAACTTGTTACACAATTTATTTTAAACAGTGTCATAAATGGGTTAACCCGTTTACGACACAGACCTGTTAAGTCTCAACCCTAACACGAAGATTTTTCGTATTTGGCGAATCAGGTTAGCATGTCATGACCTTTTTTGACACCCCTATTTTTATGTATTAAATAAGTCCAATTGTTCGAATATCAATAATAAATCCTAAACCAAGACAATAAACTTGAATACCATAAATAGTCTAAGAGAATAAGGTGCTTTTATAAGAGAAACACAAAAAATTTATATGAAAGAAAAACTAATAAATCCTACAAGAAAATTAAAAATAAAACGAACAACACTAACACTATTTTGGGAAAAAAATTAGGTGGAAAAAGAAAGGGTGGGGAAAGAAAAGTGAGGAAAAAAATAGAAAAGATAGAGAGAAAAATTTTCTCCACATTATTTAGAAAGGTGGTGAAAGGTGAGAGAGTGAAAAGATAGAGAAAAAAAAGAAATTTACTATTGTATCTTCTTTTTCTTTGATTGGAAAATGAAAATAATGTTAAAAATATAATTTTATTTATAAATATAATTAAAAAAAAATTCCCTAGCTTTCACTAAAAAAATGGGGGGAATATTTTTTAGTGGGTCCAAGGAAAATAATATTTCTTTCTCCAACCTTTCCCTATTTTCCCAAACAATTGAAAAGCCTTTTCCCCAACCCCCTTTCTATTTCTCACTCTTTCCCCTTTTTCCAAACATAGTGTAAATCTATGCAGAAAAATACATAGATTAACAAATCTATAGAAATATGTATTTATTGAATAAAAAAAATTAAGAAAAAAAAAATCACTACGCTGATCAAAAGAGAATATCAACAGTGATTCAAAGAAAAAACCCTTCACTATATCCATTTTTAGAGTTAGGGTTATTGTTATTAAGTGTATGTTTTCTATAAAAAAAATATTAATTTACTTTTCATTTTCAATTATAAAATTTTAATTCACATATATAAATAATTTACTTCTAATTAAATAATTAATTTACATGAAAATGACCTGTAATTTTACCGTCATATTAATGCCGAAAATAATAACAATAAAGAGAGAGGTTAAAAATAAACCTTTTTTTGCAGGAAGTGAGGTCAAAATATTGTTATTATCAAAAAAAAAAAAAAGGAAAAAAGAAAAAGGGGGGGGGGGGGGGGGTTCAAAATGTTGTTCGTGAAAACCATATTTGTTAATATATATATATATATATATATATATATATATATATATATATATATGCTTTTTGTAACTGAGTGCTCTAACTGCCCGTACAGTTAACAGATTTTTAATTTTTAGGATTGAGATTAGTAATCTCACTAAATATGGATTACTAAAAATATGAGAATTAGATTTTAGATAACAATGATTGCATGGATTAATTAAATTTTTGGAATTATTAAATCCAACCTGAATCATATGTACCAAATGTAATGTTATTTACTAATACTGCGACTTAGTAAAGACCGTTCAGTTAACAAATTTTTAATTTTTAGGATTGAGATTAGTAATCCCACTAAATATGGATTACTAAAAATATGAGAATTAGATTTTAGATAACAATGATTGCATGGATTAATTAAATTTTTGGGATTATTAAATCCAACCTGAATCATATGTACCAAATGTAATGTTATTTACTAATACTGCGACTTAGTAAAGAGTAAAGCAATCTTCTATACCAAACAAGTCGTGACAACCCGTTTGGTTCACATATTTGTAATCTTTAAAATTAATAAATAATGAGATTAGTAATCTCACTGGATAGGGATTACTAAAAATATGGAGCTAAGTTTTAAATAACACTAATCTCATGGGTTAACTAAACATTTGAAATTATTAAGTCCAACCTAAATCATATGTATCAAACGTAGTGTTATTTACTAATATTGTGGCTTAGTACAGTAATTTCGTGTACCAAACCGGCTGTAATGTATTAGTTAAGAGCAGTTATTTCAAATAATATATAGTTAAGAAACAATCATTTCAAATAAAATTTGATTAAGTTACATTTATTTCAGACAAAAAATAATTAAATTAAATTAAAAATATGAGTTGTATAAAAAAAATGGAGATTTTAATACAATTGCATTTAGTTATAATTACTTATGTTGTCAGAATTAGATTGGATTGATTGGTTCAATCGGTAATCAGACTAGAAATCGGTCCGGTTTGAGGGTGTTATTTTTTTTTTTTTAATTTTTATATAGGTTATGGGTGTTGAACATATAATCTTTAGGTAAAAAATAATTTCAAATCACTAATAACTTGATGTAGACATTGTATCTTAGTTGTTCTCTTCACAATTTAATTTTATAACTATGAAAATAAAAAAATTAATAGTATTATTTATCTAGTAAATATTTATTATTAATTTAATTACTTTTGGTTCAATTCCGGTTCGACCCTGGTTAAATCTCTTCACCTATAACCCTTTGTTCTCACCGATTCTAAGATCGGACTGAGCTTGAAAACCATGATAATTTCTATCATTATCATATGAAGTGATAATCCCACTTTTTACTTATTTATTTATTTTTAAATTTATTTATTTAATGATATGAATTATTATTTTTTAACCAGTGTCATTACAACACTTATTACAAAAACTATTTTTTTTATCCATTCAATAAAAAATATTTTTAAAATGATTTATGTATTAATCAAAATTATTATTTTTTCGAGTGAGTATAATATATATATATATATATATATTTTAAAAGGAATCACACTCAATATTTAGTCAATACATTATGCAGAACAACATTTACTAATAGTCATGCGCGTGGGATTATTCCAACTTTTTAAAATTATTTTCACACTCTTATTATATTTTTTTAGAATATTTAATACACATTGCAAGTTGATGTTATTAATTTTTCCTTAAAATATCAATTTTAATTTTTTATATTATAAATAAATTTTAACACCCAAAAAAGTGTAGATCAATTGGTGATGAGTTATTCTAACTTAATCATAAGTTTTGAATTTGAGTTATGAGTATGCAGTCCCTTTAAATATTATTGAAGGAGAGCTTTATCGACATTGTGATCTCACCCGACTTGAATTCATATTAGTCGAAGCCCGTAATAGCTCCGAATACCGATTGCTCAGAGGAAAAAAGTAGAATTTTAACTATTCCTTTTTTTTTTTTTTTTCAAATATAGTAAATATATAAAAAATGTCACTTCCACTATATAAGTTTACATTGCAGTTTTATTTCAATTAATTTATAATTTTATTTTTATTTATTTTTACTGATAAATTTTTTTAAAATAATGAAAGTCAGTTGTAAAAATAAAATAAATCATTTTATAATAATTTTAAAAATAAAAATAATGATTTAGATTTAAATAAAAATTTTATCTTTGGTATAAATTAAAGTAAATTTGTAGATAAATATTAATTTATCTTTTTTTTAAGAATTTAACTTTCTTTATATTTATAAAATTACAAAAGCAAAAATATTTATCATAAAAATAATATATTTGATTTGATAAATAATAAAATTATTGTAAAAAATAAAAAAGAGGGTGTGTATTTTTATGTAATAATAAAATTAATTCTTATAATGTAATGAAAGTATAATTTTTATCACAAGGATAATATATATAAAAATTGAACACATATAAAAATATAATTAAAAAGTCTAAAAATACAAATTTTGTCTTCAAGTAGAAAGTATAGCATAACAATATTTCATAAAATCATTTGAAGAAAATTTTTTTTTTTTTTTTTTTAAATTATTGATCAAACAAGTAAATTTTTTTTTTACTTTTATTACTTAAATATCTAGTATGTATATTCTTTTAAATTTTATAAAATTATGAATAAATTTATAAATTTTAGGTTTACGATAATTTATATCATAAAAATTAAATTTTTATTTGTTTTATTTGAAAAATAAATAATTAAAAAAAAAGTTAATGATAACTATTTTATAATGTATATTAAATATTTTAAAATGAGATGGTTGGATTATGAAAAAAATTTGAAAAATTGAAAATAGTCTTACCCATAAATATAAATGGAATTGGGAATTTGGGAGGAAGTAGAGTGAAATGTCTAGTGTTATCCACAATCTTATTATAATTAATAAACAATAATGATAAGATTGATTATTAATTATTGATTACGAAAAGGACAATGTGACTGCATATTGGATTAATTTAGACTACAATGGTTCCAACTTGGCTGCAATTTATATATTAATTGGAGCAGCTGTACTAGTAAAGCCATGTTGATGACTAAAACTTTGTTATAAACAATGAACCATTTCATTGTATCTTAAGATATTGCCAAATATTAAAATCAATTATTAATCTTAAACCCGCTTAAGAATAACTTTATTATCAACTTAGGATATTCCACCAATTTCTAGGTCCACACTTGGTAAATTTTTTTTTTTTTTTATTGTGTAGTATGATTTTTTTTTCCCTTCAAACGATGGCATATGAAATAATTTAAATTAAGTTTAAAAAAACCTAAAATTATTAGGTTTAAAAAATATATAAAAACATTATATATGGAAGATGAAAGAGGTGTTTAAAGAATAAAATAAAATTATTAGGCTAATAATTTAATAATTGAATATGTGTTTAGAAAAATTTTAAATTTTCACTGCCTCATTTATTTTAAAATTTTTTAATTTATTAAATAAAATAATAAATAAAATAATAATTAGGAGAAATTAAAGGAAATCCAATAAGTTCTTCAATGTTTTTTTTAAAATGGAAAATCTTGTCTTTATTGTACAAAAATATTACACAATAAAAATACACGCGACATAATATTGTCATTGATTTTAAAAGAATTCTATTTTTTTTTTTATAGGAGGAATATTCAATTGACCGAAATAATATTGTAAATTATATTATGGATCCAGGTCCATATAACATTGTGAACCAAAAAGAGACTAACTATAATTAAGGAGAAAAAAAAAAGGGGGGGCTAACTCTATTTAAAGAGAAAAAATGAGATGGGACCACTAAATTACCAATTAAAAAATCACTTTTTTTTTTGCTGAAGAATAATTATATGGGTAATAATAAAAATAATTACTATTCTTTTTTTTTTTAAAAATACGATTCTTTTTTTTTATGAGTTTCTAATTTTAGTAATTATAGTTTCAACAAATTTCTATTAAATACGGATTGATAAATTTATATGACAAAATTAGAAATAATTTAACCTCAAAATTTAAATTACAGAAATTTAAAATTTTTTTTTAAAATTTTAATTTAATTTAATTTGATGATTTAATATTTTTTAAAATATTTAAAGCACTTATTTCAAAAAA
>CATKHJ010321253.1:0-14924 GCA_949750685.1 Vernicia montana
TTTGGATGGGGTATTTATAGTGATCACCCACCAAAAGAGCTGTTACAAATAAATCATAACCAAATCTGCTTGCTACAGTAACAAATCCTGCATTTAATGCTGGTCAGGATGAAATTGCGCTCGCAATACCATTATTGCGCTCGCCATGGCTGAATCGCGGTCGCTATTAAGAAATTGCGGTCGCTATGCTCAAAGGCCTCCAACGGTTACTGCCACGTGGCATAATCCCGTTCGCTGCAGATGTTACCGTTGTACTTGAATCCCAGCCATATGAATGTTGCGGTCGCGATATCCATATTGCGCCGAGGGTCGCGTTCGCGAAGGAGACCGCGAACTCTACTGGATGAAATGATTGTTTCTGGCTCAAGCTTGGTAGCGTTCGCTAAATGGTTGTTGCGGGCGCGACTAGCCTGTTGCGGGCGCTACATGCTTGTTACGGGCGCAACTTACAGGTCAAGCAGACTACTTTAAAGATTTCTTCAAGTACTTCATTCTCAAGCACTAGTAAGGCATTTTATCTGAAAAAATACACTAACTTTAAATGTTAGATCAATTCAACTTGATTGCCAAGATCAAAATTGAGATTGACTTAGTTGGATCACACCACTAAGGTCAACATCTTTCTTGCCAAATCTCATCACACCTTTCATATGAGAGACTTTAAGGAATACGTGGTCTCCTATAAAAAAGTGGACATCCTTCCTCTTTGGAACCGCATAACTCTTCTGTCTACTAAAAGTAGTCTTAAATCTTTCTTGTATTATTGGCACTTTCTCCAAAGTCTCTTTAATCAATTCAGGTCTTTCAATGTTCTTGTCTCCTATCTCCATCCAACATATTGGTGATCTACACTTTCTACCATACAATGCTTCATAAGGTGCCATGCCAATGGTGAAGTGATGACTATTGTTGTAAGCAAACTCTATCAAGGGTAAATACTTATTCCAACTCCCACAAAAGTCTAGCACACACATTCTGAGCATATCCTCTAGAGTCTGTATAGTTCTCTCTGATTGTCCATTGGTTTATGGATGAAAAGCTGTACTGAAATCCAACTGAGTACCCAAAGCCTCTTGCAACTCATGCCATAATCTAGATGTAAATTGAGTACCTCTATATGAAATGATGGACACTGGCACACCATGAAGGCTCATTATCTTGTTCAAATACAACTAGGCATACTGGGCTACTATATAGGTTGTCTTAACTTCTAGGAAATGAGCTGACTTGGCCAATCTATCAACTATTACCCATATAGAATCATAGCCTCTCAAGGTCTTAGGCAACCCTACCACAAAGTCCATCGTAATGTGCTCCCACTTCCACTCGGGCAACTTGATCTCTTGTAATAGGCCGGATGGCTTTTGGTGTTCAAACTTGACTTGCTGACATGTCAAGCATGAAGACACAGACTTAGCCACATCTTTCTTCATACCAGACCACCAATAGCAATCTTTCAAATCATGATACATTTTGGTTGCGCCTGGATGAATACTATAAGGTGCTTGATAGATGTCTTTTATGATCTTTTCTCTAAAATCATTCACATCTGGTACATATATCCTCTTCTCATACATTAGCACATCATCTTTCAATTCAAAATCTATTGTTTGACCCGCTTGCACTTCTCTCTTTAATCTCACAAATGAAGGATCTTCATCTTGCGATGCTTTAATCCTATCAATCAACTTGGGCTTCAATTGAAAATGAGCCAATAACACTTGAGATTCAGAAACCTCAAATTACAACCCTTTGTTGAACAACTCCTTTAACTCTTTTATCAAAGGTCTCTTCCTCAATGAAATATGAGCTAAAATTCCCATAAATTTTCTACTCAAGGCATCTGCTACCACATTGGCTTTCCCGGGATGATAAAAAATCTAACAATCATAATCCTTGAGTAACTTTACCCATCTCTTCTGCCTTAGGTTCAAGTCCCTTTGCTGTAAGATGTACTAATGACTCTTATGATCGGTGTAGATCTCACACTTCTCACCATAAAGATAATGTCTCCAAATCTTGAGAGCAAAAATAACTGCTGCCATCTCTAGGTCATGTGTGGGGTAGTTCATCTCATGTTTCTTCAATTGCCTTGATGCGTATGCAATCACCTTCCTATGTTGCATAAGAACACATTCAAGTCCCACTTTTGAAGCATCATAGTATATTGCAAATCCACCTGATCCTTCCAGCAATACAAGTACTGGAGCTGTAGTAAGACAAGTCTTGAGTTTCTAGAAACTTTGTTCACACTCATCATCTCACTGGAATTTCACTTTCTTTCTAGTTAACTTGGTTAATGGCGAAGCTATCTTGGAGAAATCCTTGACAAATCTCCTATAATAACCTACCAAGCTAAGAAAACTACGAACCTCTGTCACATTTGTGGATTTAGGCCAACTCAATACTACTTTAATCTTCTTAGGATCCACTTGAATACCATCTTTTACTAACCACGTGTCCTAAGAAGCATACATGATCTAGCCAAAATTCATACTCCGACAATTTGGCATATAACTAATTCTCCCTCAAAGTCTGCAAGATTACTCTCAAATGCTCTTCGTGCTCCTATCTACTCTTAGAATAAATCAGGATGTCATCAATGAATAAAATGACAAACTTATCCAAATATGGCTTGAACACTCGATTCATCAAGTCCATAAATGTTACTGGGGCATTGGTCAACCCAAATGATAACACCGTGAACTCATAATGACCATATCTCATCCTAAAGGCAGTCTTACATATATCCTCATTCTTGATTTTGAGCTGATGATAGCCCGATCTGAGATCAATCTTGGAGAAATGACTTGCTCATTGTAATTGATCAAACAAATCATCTATCCTTAGCAAATGATACTTATTCTTGATCGTCATATTGTTTAGCTGCCTATAGTCGATACATAGCCTCATTGAAGCATCCTTCTTCTTCACAAAAAGGACTAGTGCACCCCATGGTGAGCTGCTTGGTCTAATAAACCCCTTATCCAACAAATATTGTAGCTGCACTTTCAGTTCCTTCAACTCTACAGGTGCCATTCTATAAGGAAGAATAGATATAAGCTGCGTACTAGAAAGAAGTTCGATATTGAACTCAATCTCCCTTTTAGGTGGAAAACTTGGCAACTCTTTTAGAAACACATTTGGAAACTCACTAACTATTGGAATTTATTGTACCTCATTAGGAGTCCCCCTTATATCAATCATATGTGTTTAAATATCTTTAACACCCCTTCCTTGGAAGTCTCCTCGCCCCAATGGCCGATATGAAATTAGAAGGTACATCACTTCTTTCCCCTTGAAACATAAACTCGTGCTCATCTCGTGGTTTGAACTCTATCTGTTTTTCTTGACAATCTATATGTGCATAGTATTTGGACAACCAATCCATCCTAAGAATCACATCAAATTCTAATACCTCCAACTCAATTAAATCCTCTTCCTCTCATATATTCCCACCATGCAAGAGCGATATACATGTTTCACTACTATTGTTTCCCTTAAAGGTGTAGACACTTCTAAAGGAATATTCATGATCTCTCTACCCTTTCCCAGTTTATTTGCAAACATGGTGAAACAAACGAATGTGTAGCCCCGGAATCAAATAAAAATCTAGCTGACATATCTTGGATAGGGAGAATACCTGTCATTGTAGTGTTCGAAGCACGGGCTTCCTGCTGATTAAGGACAAATACTCTGCCTCTACCTCTCCCTTCTGAAGCCTGACTGGTTTCGGGTGCTTGACCTTGTCCTCTACCTCTACCCCCCGAGCCCCTAAAATCAGGTTTAGCCATCTGCACTGAAGGCTGGGAAATAGCAGGTGTATTCAGGTGATCTCCCTATAGTGGACAACTCTTGATAAAGTGTCATGTCAGACCACATTTGAAACAAGTCCTATTATTTCTTCTATAAGCTTCTTCATGGTTTTGCACATATGTAGAACAAATAGGATGACTATAACTCCACTGCTCATGTCTAGGTGCAGAGTTGGTGGTTGGAGCAAAAACCACTAATACCCCTTTAGTCTGCCCTCTACTCTTACCATCTCTTCTGCGATGGCTCTGAGACAGAGAAGGAGTAATAGGTTCAACTGTCTTCACATGGGAACTACTTCCTCCCCCTTCTACTTTGGTTACCAAAGCCCTTAGGCTTGTTCTTATTCTTATGATCCCTCTCTACTCTATCTTCTCTACTCTTGGATTCCATTTGCTTTGCCTTGTCAACCAATTTGGACAAGGAAGCAAACTCAATAGCACATAGGGCATTGTGCAGAGGTGCAATCAAACCCCTTCTAAACCTTCTGATTTTTATTGCTTCTGTAGGTACTACCTCTTGAGCAAACTTGCTTAGCAAATGAACTCTTTGGCATAGTCAGTCACTGACATGCCTTGCTGTTTCAACCTCTCAAACTGGGATATTTTGTTTCCCTTTCTCTTTCACCTAAAAATTTATCAATTGTGTCTTACTTGAACTGTTCCCATACCAGTGGCACTTCCTCATATAATTGGTTCTCCACATGATGTTGGAACTAATCCCATGCATTATCTTTCAATAAAAGTCCTACCAACTTAATTGCCCTTGCATCGAAACATGGCAACCGTCACACCACCTTCTCAACTGACTTAAAGAATCCATGCGGTTCTTCTCCATACTCACCATGAAATTCTAGAAGTCCCATCTTCAGGAAGTTATACATGTTCACCCCACCATCATCAATTACCTTCCTAGCCACATGCTTAGGAATAAGGGAATTCATAGGAGCTGGTGGAGGCATTCTCTCTTGTACTGGTAGAAAAGGCGATGGTGCTACATGAGCATCTCGTTGCCTCAACGGTCTCAACTCGTTTAATTCCCGATGTAATTCTTCATTTTCATGCCTCAAATCATCATCACCACCTTTTGGTGGAACATGGACTTCCTTCTATTGAACTCGACGTCTAGCTTTAGGTGGTTCAAATGGTTCCTCATGAATGGAGGCGGCATCTGAAGCCACATCCAGTACATATAAATTCTCAAGAGAAACTCGCTTCGGTCTATCTCTTCCCCTTCCTCTTCTAGGAGGCATCTATAAGATAAACACATAACAAAGATTTAACAAATAATGGTTAGTAAGGATTTAAACATAAATGATGACTTCGATAGAAATAGAGGAAATCCTCTTACACTCCATGGTGCTCACATACTCTATAACTCATATAGTCTAAACTAGACTTAACCTTATGCTCTGATACCAACATTGTCACAGCCCAACTTCGCAACTGCGACGGTCCTAGGGCATGAGTAGGCATAAGGCCACCGAAAATCCATAAAACACATCTAAACACATAATCCTCATGGCAACATAACAACTAACACATACACATTCCCAAGACCAGAACCTGAACACATATATCCATCTCATCCACATACATGTACATATAAGCTCATAAGTCACATATTAACTTAAATACAAATTCACATAAATAGTATCCTCATACGTTGTCCTTAGGCTAAAGAATACCCCACTTTTACACTCTTGGAGCACTAAAAGTATCCCAAACATAAATAATAAATGGAGAATTTACATTGAAAAAATTGGTTCTCTATGAAGGAAAAATGCCTGAAGAACCAAGCTGATAAACTTCTAATTTCCTGAAAAATGGAATCACTAATGAGATAAAGCAGTGAGTAAAGAATATACTACCATACTTGTGAGGCTGGATAGTTTAAGGCTCGCTTACCAGAATGGTAGGGCTCATAACTTATCAAATGACTTATAAGATAACAATTTGGTTCACATGGCTCAATAAAATCAAATGATAGTGTAACATAAGAATATATGTACACAAAACTCATAAAAGAAAGCATATCTTATAGTTAATCACGTATAGAAATCATCCATATGAAAGATTTGGGAGTAGAGGCATTTTATTAGCATTCTCCCCATATGAAAATAAGAGTAGAGGCTAGATAGGCATACTCTTCCACATATAAGAGTAGAGGTCTTTTATTGACATACTCTTCCACATGAGATACATGAAACTGATCGATTTTTACATCTAGGACAATTTACCCTTCCTAGATAGGGGTCTAATATTATACCATATCCATCGGGTTACAATGTGCACAATGTCTGATGATTAACCCACATCAGTCGGGGATTTCTATACCATTAACATATATCATCACATGATAGAAATTTAAGGGTTTACATGGTTTAATGGAATTCTTGAGGTTCACATAATCATATGACATTTGAGAATTTACTAATAAAATAAATTGGGTTCACATGATTCAAATGGTTTCATATACATAGAGATTCACATGGTAGTTTATCAATAATTTAGGCTTTAAGTCTTAGGATAACAAATACAAATATAGTAGTTTATTTTCTACTCACCTTCGCCAAAAATAATGCGCCAATATCTCATAGAAGACTCCCAATCACATCAAGCAAAATGGCTCATCACAACCATCATGATCTCCATTATGACTTCTAGGAGAAACTATACACATAAACACATACAATAACAAATACATATCAATTCATGCTCTTAATAACCATACACATGCTAGACTCATGATTCCTTATCTCATTTCCCTCCCCAAGAATAGATTATAACAATGGAGAAGAAGAACCATAAAAGGAATACAAAACCCTAATTTACCTCTTCAAGAAATGCTTCAACAATGGAAGAAAGGAGAAACTCTTGCAACCCTAAATCTCTTTTAATGAAGAAGATAAAGCAATTAATGAGACTCCATAAGCATTTAATATGGGTGGGTGGGTGTTTCTTTGAGAGAGAATATAGTTACAACTCTGAAAATGGTGTATAAAATGAATTAGGTCTCAAATTCTCCTTATATAGCTCGATTCCTGATTCTGCCCCTGACACCGTTCAAGGTCGTGACTTCCAAAGTCACGGCCGTGACTCTTCTGCCACCATACTGTTTATGCTACTATTCTCAATATTCACGACCGTGAATCTAGAAATTCACCGCCGTGAATTTCATCCAAAGGCGAAGGTCCAAAACTCAGCCACTTAGTCACCGCCGTGAATTCTAGATTCACCCCCGTGAATTTAGAAGTCATGACCGAGAATACCAAATTCACTGCCGTGAATTTCATCCAGAAGCGATTGATGGAATTCAACCCTTTAATCACTGCCGTGAATTTGAACTTCACTGCTGTGACTTTCATCCAAAGACAGAATTTGGGAAATTCTTGAGTCTTAAATCTAATCTTCACATATACACTTAATGTGCAACTAATAGCCCATATAAACATATATACACATGAAATTAATCCTATAACTCATACATATACATATAAATATGATTAAAGAATGTAAATACGCACTTGGGGTATTACACTTTCATTCTTAGCACATACATTTATTGTTTATTGAAACCCTAATAAATTGATATGTATTTGTTCATATAACCATATGACTTTTGATATTTCTATATGTTTGATCCGTTATTCATTGATTTATTGACCTCCTTATAATGTCCTCACCCATATGCATTCCATAAACTTATTGAGTTGACGGCTCACGACATCATCCATAGATTTCAGGTTATTGATTGAAGTGTATAGAAGTTAGAGGTGGGATTGCATAGCAGAAGTTTTCTGAATATTTGTCTCCATCAAAAAGTTATAATGTACAAGTTTATTTTTAATTACTATATTCATGTTATTGTTTTGAATTGAAGTGTTTCTATTCATAGATGCTCCGTAGTAATTGAAAGTTATAGATGTATAAATAAAAAATTCTTATGGTGTATAAGACATTATTGGACTCTCCCTTGTATATCAAGGATAGTGATTTAAATGAATTGATTGAACTCTAATAGTTCAAAGAAAAGGTAATGATATTAATGAATATTGTATAATGATGACTGATGACCTATAGGAATAAATAATCATGTAATGATAAGAATATGTATAAGTTAATTGATAAATATTATTGATGATTTTTATGAACTATATAAGTGGAATTATAGTGTAGTATGAGTAGATGTTAAGCAGGATCTGATCTTGGATAATGTTTGCATGTGATTGTTTGATAATTGTGCACGATACCATATTGGATTTGAAAACAGGCATGGGTTCTACAGGTTTTTGGTAGCCTTAGGCTTACCCATGCCCTAAGACTGTTGCGGCTTGGAAGTTGGGTCATGATAGGATCAACTGCATTTGGATGTCTCACCTTTGAAGGAATGTAGGGATCTCTTTAACTTCACCTGACATTTTCTAGAATAACTTTTAGTAATAATCACATGTCACCTAGTATTTTGGTCCACTAACTTAACTTTAACCAACTTCATTTATATATAATCATTAATTAATTAATTAAATTTAATTAATTTGGACAAGGCTTTTTGACTAAAAATTAATGGGTTGGGCCTATAAATCTTATTGAAATAGGCTGAAAAATATCTGGTGTAAATAGAAGGATGGAATGATAAGTTGAAGAATCATATTTGATAGTAATATAGTAGGTAGTATTGATAAAAAAAAAAAAAAAAAAAGGCTATAGTTTATAAGAGAGGGATTTTATTAGAGATGTAAGAAAGTATTTGGCTTAGCACAGGTTATAGCATTATACGATAAGAGTGTAATTTTTATGTATGTGATAATTGTTTTTATTGCTTCAAAATGATATTTGAGTGGAAAATATTTTAGGTATTTCTAAAGGTATATTGGCTATTCATATGAAACATGAACTAGACAGATCCAGAGAAGGGCAATTATGCAAAATGGTTGAGGGGTTCAAATTTCTTATATTATTAGGGAAATGTTGTGCATTGTTGAAATGCATGATGACAAATGTCAAATTGTTTTCATTTATGAGTTTAGTAAATGAAATCAGTGAACCAATAGAGTAAAATATGATAGACGATAGAGAGAGTAAATGTAGCTAAAAATCTAATAAGAATATTAAGTTGAAGAATTTAGGAACCCAATAAGTGAAGACAATACAAGTTTGTGGGTATTTGTAAAATTCTTATCAAGCTAGCCTGTATTAAAATTATACTCATATATAAGAAATAGAGAGCGCGTCAAAAATAAATGTTTCTCAGAATTGTTAAGAGTTAATCATGGTAAAGAGGTAAATGATAAGTACATGTTAAAAGAGAGCAACTTAGGTAGTACATTGTTGATCATTTGAAGAAAAAAAATAAGATTGGTTTGTAACTCTATGAAAGAGATTTTGAAAGATAGAAATGTAAGGAATAAGCAGCTAACATGGTTAGGATGATGCAGTGATTTTGAAGTAATCAATTGTTTATTTGAATGTTAAATGGTATAACGAAGGAACAAATGTTACTTATTAAAATGGTAATACTATGATTCTAGCAATATGAGTTTATATTATAATTAATTGATATGATCATGTTAGCATGATAATCATGGAGATTGATGCAATAAGGCTTAGTAGTAGAAATTTTAAGCATATCAAACATAAATTATAGACTGTTGAAAACTTATTAATGGTTAATATAATTGATAATAAGTTGGAAAATCATTATGAAAAATAGAATAGAATAGAATAAAATTTAATTTTTAAATTTGGTCTTATAAGTAAGAAAGGAAATATATTGGTTATATTTGATTCAATATATTGTTTTGAAGAAACATCGGACATTAACTTATAGATCATAGTTCTCTGACTAAAGAGTTAAGTTGTATGAGGGTCTAAAGAAGATTTTAGTTATTAGTTATTATTCTAATAGTGTTTTTATAGTTATTAAGTTTACATGTTAAATCAAAGAATGTAGGAAATTGTAAAGTGCTCTAGTCGTTATCCAGGTTATGCATATTAACAAGTTATGAAGGAATAGTTAGAGTGAATGATGAGTACACTATGGGAGCTAATGAATATATATACTACAATTAGGAAAAGAATTTATATATATATATATATATATATATATATATATATATATATATATATATGTACTACAATTAGGAAAAGGATTTAATGTATCAAGATAAATCATTTTGACAGTAATGCTTGAGATTAAAAAAACAATTGGTCAATAGTCATATTGAGCCGGATGATAACCTAAGATCAAAGATAAGAATTGTAATAAGTTAATAATAAGTTTTAAAAGTGTTTATTTCCTTCCAATTTCTATGTTTTGTTTATCTGCATATGAACTTTGTTTAAATAAATATCTTTTGTATTATATGTAAATCGACTTATACAAGTCAATAGAAGGTATAATTGGACAGCTTTATTAATTTGTCAAAGAGTTAATACTTAAAATAATTAAGAAAGATAAAGATATTAGTTACTGATAATGCAATAATGTACTGTTCAAGGAGAATAATAGAATAAAGAAGTTTAAAAGTATAATGTTACGTAAAAAAATATGAAACGTTAATTAGTTAGTAGTAATGATGAAATGACCCCTCCCTATTTTGAATTGAAAATTGGAAAGTGATTATAGTGAACTTGAAGATATAGGAGATCTCATAGAAGATTTATATATGAGATTAAATCCTATATTTTTACAATGATAGTTAATAAGGAGGATATATGAATTATGATCATATGTATATGTAATGAATATATGTTCATGAGATATTAAGTGCATAAATTATTACATGACATTTAACATAAAAATGAAATGAGACATGATTATATAGAGAATGTCATTATGGAATTACTTATTTAAAGTTATTTAGAATTAATTATTTATATGATAAGTATGATAGTTGATAAGATGGGACTTACGATTCAATTGTTAATATTTGATTTCAATATTAACAAGTATGTGAAAAAAATAAATAAATAAAAATAAAATAAAATATATTCGAGGTAACATAAGAAGTTGAAGTGGTATAAGAGATTTATAGAATAATTGCTAATATGGAGATTTAATGGATAATAAAAGAGATTTATATAAAGTGATTATATTTAAGGTTTCTATTTTTGAAGGATTATTAAATACAATTTTGTCTTGAGAGTTAACAATTATCTATATGTATATGCATAATATATTTGGAGAGGTGGAATCAAATTCAATGGATTATTATTTAAGAATAGTATGCAGTGAAAATTTGGAGTTTAGAGTGTTAGTGGCAGTTAGTGTATATAAGATGATATGTGATATAGTACTATAAGAAAGAAATAGATTATAAGTTGTGAGTGTGTGAATAGCAATATGTGTAGCTATAAGTAAAGAGGCATAATTGCTAGTATGTATGATAAGTTAGTGTATAAAGAAGCACTATGTGGTAAGAGAAATGTAAAAGGGTCTATTATGGGCTATAGTGATGATCTGACAAAGAAATTATTTTGTATAAAGAAAAGTGAAAACTTATATGCAAAAGTTGTTTGATATATATAAAAGTATCTTTATTATGTTAATGACCTATTTAGTACTTGGCTGTTTGTGTTTCATGTGCTATGTGTAAAATTGATATGTGTTATGGCTTATGATATGGTGTATTGAATTTTATATGTACATACGATATAGATGTCATCAAGAAGAGTACGCACTGAGGTTGAAGTATCGCATAGTAGTGAGAGTGTGGTAGGTATTTTAATTATTGAAAATGTGTAAATATGAATTTATTTGATTCATTTCTCCATATTTTAATAAGAAAGTAGCTGAGAATAGAAGTTATTTAGTTGATATTACAAGTAAGGAGAGCTATAGACTTCTATTGTATTTGTTTATCGTGCATGATAGAATTGGAAATTTCAAAATCATTGTATTCAACTTGTGAGATGAGTGATGCTGGAATAAAGCCTTACAAGAGAAGTGATGAGGAGTAGAGTTGAAATGGACGGGAATAATGAAAAGCAAGATAACAAAAGGAGTATAAGAAAATTTTAGTAGTTATAAAATTTAATTGAAAAAGTGAATTTAGTTTAAGTATTTGATATTGAAAGTGAATTGATGTCAAGATAGTGTTCAATAAGCAAAGGTAAATGTTATAAGTAATGATAAATCTTGGATGTGATAATATAAGGAAAAAATATTGTAATAGAATGACATGATGAGTATTAAGCTAAGAAGTAAAAAGGGTGATAAACTAAAAAGATCGTAAGAATTCAAAACACTTTAGAGTAAAAGATAAATCAGTATGACTAGGAGATTTTGTCTGACAACTATAAGATCAATATAAAACAAATAAAGTGATTTTGATGATGAAACGAATGGGACAGATAAGTACAATTCAAATAAAGCAAGTACATGTAATCTTAGTAATAGTTAATAAGATTAAGAAGTTAAAAGAAATATTACTGAATAACAGGATACAGTAGAGATTTGAGTGTGTGTGTGTGTGTGTGTGTGTGTGTGTGTGTGTATCACAATTTATATGTATATTCGTCTGAGAACAGACGAATAGAAATGTCTAAGATTAGTCAGAATGCTAAGAGATAGATATAAATAATTGCTTGAACATAAGATTTGTTTCTTGGTTAAAAACAAAAAAAATTAAAATAGTATTTAGCATATTAAATCTCTGAATTGGTAAATTGAGAGAGAAGCTATATGAAGATGGTTATGGATTTAAGAACAAGAGTATATAGGTGTATAAGAATAGAAGGTGAACTATGATATAGAAAAATGCACGTGGAAAGTGACGAACTTTTACAAAAAGGATATAAACGTTTATTCCAACAGATATAAGAAATCCTTAAGTTTTGAAAATTCGAGCATGAATTTTCTAAAGGGGAGGAGAATGTAATACCCTAGGTTTTTTGCCTAATTAGAAACCTATTTACCATGAATATACGTATGTTATATAGAATTGAATTTAGATATTTTTAAGTCATGAAACTAGATTAATATATAATAAATATTTATATTAGTATGAACTATATAATTATTTATTGGTAAATAAACAGTTATACCTTAAATTAAAAATTAAATATTTTTTTAAAAAAATTTAAGAGTGTGAAAGAATATAATAGGGAAATAAGAAAATAATGAAAGTTGCCAAGTTTAAATAATAAAAAATAGCAAATAGAAAGAAAACAAGTGGAAATGGGTCACACCTATCATAAATGGTCGGCTATGATGGAAAGAAAGATATATTGAAGCTAAAATTAATTTGATCATCTCATATCTATCTTTTAACAAACAAAAATCTTATTCCATTAACTTCAATTAAATAATGCTAATTAAATCTCCACCACTTATTTGATTAGCTTAACATAAATTCATTTAAGCTTAGAAATTTTGCTACCACATGTATATCTTTCATCCTTGAGACTACATATCCTTATAGAAATAGAAAAGAACTCTTTTCCTTAGCAATTGAGATTCGGCCATCACAGTAAAGAGAGGAAAATTTGCATTTGTGAGGTAATCTTTCCTTGATTTTTCTTCTTTATAATTATGTAAAGCAATTACTTGAGTTTTGTTTGAATTAGTTAGAAAAAAATTTCCCTTCTTTCATCATTCTATGATTCAGTCTAGTAAGGGATTAAGGTAGGATAATT
This sequence comes from Vernicia montana, assembly GCA_949750685.1. NCBI lineage: Eukaryota > Viridiplantae > Streptophyta > Magnoliopsida > Malpighiales > Euphorbiaceae > Vernicia > Vernicia montana. The sequence continues at coordinate 13,452 of CATKHJ010321253.1, forward strand.
TCTTGTCTCAAATAAGAATGGGTTGAGCTAAATCACACTTAAACTTGATATTAAAATGACTAAAGATCAAATAATAAACTTGAAAAAAAAACTATAAATCCTTGGTGTGCAAAGGTTCGATTATCTAGGTTTCAAAAATAAAGAGTTAGTTTGGTGATTAAATAAAATTACTGGCTTAAGAATATATTTATATGAGATAGAAACTAGATTGAAATTGAAATACATGTAATGAATTTGGTTAGAATTTAAAGATTTATTGAAAGATAATTAGAGTTTGTTCTTTCTCCTTGTTTGGCTATGGTAGTAGGAAATATGATTTTGAAGATTTAATTGTTATAAACCAATTGTCACAGCCCAACTTCGCAACTGTGATGGTCCTAGGGCATGGGTAGGCTTAAGGCCACCGAAAACCCGTAGAACCCTTCTCATCTCATAATATCATATCAACTAACTCACTCATCCCAAAGATCAGAACCTGAACTCATGCATATACATACTCATAATCTCATAACTTATAATTCTCATAAACTCATAAGCAATACATATAAGAATTCATCCATAATTGCCATAAGGGCCAAAAGAATAGAGCTCTCTCTATTACACACATGGAGCGCTAAAGTATTTCAATTACATATAAAATAATGGAGAAATTACATTGATCAAATAGGTTCTTTAGAGAGGAAAATGTCCGAAGTACCGAGCTGATAAACTTCTAATCTCCTGAAAAATGAAATCACTTATGAGATAAAGCAGTAAGTAAAGAATATAATACCATACTTATGAGGCTAAGAAATTCAAGGCTAGCTCACAAGAATGGTAGGGCTTATACTTGTTAATTAACTTATAATATATCACTTTAGGCTCATAATACTCGTAAGAATTTATAACTCATAATATACAAGAATAAACATGTATATAACTCATGAAAGAACTCATAACTCATGTATAGATGGATATAGAAATCAAGCTCGTAATATTTAGAGCAGAGGCACTTTATTAGCATGCTCACCTCGTAATAAGGATAGAGGCCGATTTAGCATACCCTTAGCTCGTAATAAGAGTAGAGGTTGCAATAACATACTCTTGCTCATGATACGTGAAATGGATCAGATTCCACGTCTAGGACAATTTACCCTTCTTAGATAGGGGCAGGATATTATACCCTATCCACTGGGTTACAATGTGCACAAAGTCTAATGATTAACCCACATTAGTAGGGGATTTCTATACCATTAAGATTATCTCATATAGACAGAATAATTTGGATTCTCATAGTCATAAAAATATATATAACAATATTTGGTGCTCATGCTCGTAACATAATAATTAGCAAATGGCTAATTAAAACTCATGAAATTCAATGGAACATTTGGTTAGCTCACATACTCATACTCATAGATATGTAACCAGATTTGGTGCTCATACTCATATACTTATATACTTATGCTTTTACATATACATGTACTTATACTC
>CATKHJ010321416.1:0-11016 GCA_949750685.1 Vernicia montana
AAATAGACATTTTTATGGCAATTTAGGTATAATGCACATATAGGAATGGTTTTTTGGGTTGCCTAAGTGAACTTGATTGGTTTGCTCTGTATAAGCAACATTATAATGTGCTTATTTTGTTATTTCAATGGATATCTTTGTTTGGATTAATGATTCTGGAATGGGATTTGACTTTCTATTGCTTTGTTAGGTCATGGTAATGCAGGTCATGGTTTAGCAAGTCATTGTAATAGATATTTGCAGGTTATGGTAATTTATAGGTTTAGAAGATTGAATGAGATTTGCTATGCATATTGTTTTAGTGTATTTGATATGCATGTTATGCAGGTTATGCATGTTAGTAAGATAAGGTTAAAAAAGGTTCTTTGATATGTAGGTCATTCAGATTGGTTTCACCAAATTTGCTTGTTGAATTAATCAACTGCCAAAAATACAATTACATTCATAAACTCATTACAAACAATTGGTCCAAAGCAAATAAGGTATATAAATTATATAGTTGCAAGCAAACCACAAAATGCAGGAATGAATATAATTTTGGGCACAAATGGGAATTTAATCCCTATAATTCCATTAACTAATAAAGTTTAGAATATATAGGGCACATTACATATTCTTATAACAAAAAGCAACCACACCTACACTACCCTGCTAAACCCAATTGCCCAAATATCCAGAAATTTCATTCCTCCTTCAAACCTAACATCGATGTAAAAACAGGGACTCCAATAGAAAGTAAAGCAACACTCCAAACAAACACTTTTCCAAATGCCATAACCCTCTGCCTTTTTACTTCTTCATACTTCTCCTTCTCCAATCTCTCTATTTTCCTCAATAGACTGTTAATCACGTTCTTGGCCCGCTCTGGAAACTCAAGATCCACCCACACAAAGAAACGACATTTGCCCTTTGGAGTCTACAGAAATCGAAAAAAAATTTAGCCAAATTCAACTTTCAAGCACAATTACAACATGCAACAGAATAAACAATCATAAATCACTCACCCCGTAATTGGGATAGCCATAAAAACGCCTCCCTGGATTTACCTCTGTCCAAGAGGTCCTTAGGGGAGCTTCCTTACCACATTCACAGATGGGCTGGCCAAAAGCAGTTAGATAGTCTGCAATAATATCGGGATCTTGTGATTCCATCTTCTTCAGCTTCCACGAACAGATTTAACAAAGGTAAAAGCGAATTTTTTTTTCAAGTTTCTATTGTGATTTCTGTCACAATCGTAAAAGGGCCATGAAATTTATAGAAAGGGAAAACAAATTACTGTTAGGAACCACGCGTATGAGGAGATGAAGATTGTGGTGTGGAATTTTTTAATTCAAAATTGCTTAGGTGGCATGCTAAGTGTGTGTAGCCGTTAGTTTTAGCTGAGAGAATTGACAAAAGGATTTTAATGTGCACATCCAACGAAATTCAATGATTTTTATGAAGCGAAAATGAATTGAAGGACCAAAGTGTGCATAGACAGAAAGTTGGAGGACCATGGATGAAATTAACTCAGACCCTAACTCATCAATTACTCGCAACAATGTCGCTCACCTTCTCCAATCCCCTAGCGAGAAATCACTATAAATACCAAATTGTCTCCAACTCAAAGGGACATTTTGGGAGAGCACAAGCTGCCCAAAGTACTTACTGGCTACCATACTTCTGGCTGCATTTAGAGTTTCAGAAAGGTCTTGTCAAAAAAATAATTTTTTAGTCATTTTATAGGAGGCTGACCTCTTCTCCTTCAACTAGTCACTTTTCGGAGTTCAGTATCATACATTTTTTCCCCACTGGAAAAGGTCATTCTCTTGAAAGCCATTGCCAAATGCTCTCACTTAAACACCTAAGGAAAACAGTGGTATTATCTCTCTAAGCCCATTCTCTTACTTAAGCATTAGAGGGCCCACACCAGACCATAGGCTTGGTGCGCCTCTAATGCTCGTTTCTTCATGTCTTCGCCATGCAGGCCAAAGATCCAACATCAACTAGGAAGCCCAGCTCCAGTTATTCTTCCAACTAAGGTCCAACACATTATAACAATAAAGATCCAGCACCTTCAATTCAACTCAACCAGACTCACAAAGATCCACTACCTCTCTCATACACTCAAATATTCCATAGGCTTCTCTTCTCAAAATCTTTCGATCCAGATCCAACGCCTGCCAAGCTCATATCCAATGTCTCGGACTCCTTGTCCCAATTGATGGGATATCTCAGTGCCTGGGATCCACCAAGAGAAATTTCATGAGAGTTTATAATTCTTAAAATCTTGAATAAATCAATTGTCACAAATATTGCAATCATAAAGTTTCAAAAATGAAAATTTATTACATAATAATTTAAACAATTTAAAATCTCAATGTATATGAATGAAATAATTAAGTTTAAGAATATTCAATTCAAAAATAAGGAGAATATATTATAAAGATTAGTGATTAGTATCATCAGTCAATATGATATTATTATCATAGTGGTTAAATAATATAATTAAATATATGTTTGACCTAATTGTTTTTACTATACAAAATTAATTAAATTTAATTATCCAACATTTATTCAACAATTTTTATAATTATATTATTAAAAATCACTTTTTTTTTTTAAGTTACATGATTTTCTTTTTTGAGGAATTAAGTTACAGGATATTAATAAAAGGAAAAATGAATACATCCTTAAAAAAATTGAAATAGTGTCACTTTTGAATTGTAAAATATGCTATATTGGTGTCCGAATAATTTTTTTTTATCTGACGAGTTTTTCAATTTTTAAAAATAATTTCATATAAGTATTATTTTAATCATTTTTCGATAACTGGAGTGCTGATTTGCAACTCTAAAATCTCTAACTCATAACTTTTTCTTTTTGTTCTTTCTCCAGCCTTAAAGATTTTAGAGTTGAAAATCAGAATTCCGGTAACTAAAAATGATTAAAAACCATAGCTTTCAAACCCGGCCCAGCTTTAGAATCGGTAAAGGCAGAGGGTCACAGGTCAAAAGTTCAATGGGGTTGAACCGAAATTTTAAATAATATCGTATATTTATTATTTATATGTTAAAAAAAATATAATATACATATAATTAAAATTAATGAACGTTACTAGAGCAATTAATGAACATTATTTAGAAGAAATATGAATTTGAGACCATTATTTAGAAGAAATTATGATAAATTAATTCATTAAGTGATCATTTTGAGATCTAAATTCGGGTGGGTTTTACTATTCGATAGTGGAAGGTCTACTTGGATTTATGTTTTCCTATGAAAAAAATATGAATTTGAAATATGAATTTGAATATTCATGTGCTCAAAATGATGAATTGATGAATGATAATTTGAAATTTAAAGTAAGCTCTATACTAAATAAAGTGAGGGAGGAAAGTGATTTATCCTACATTGGAAAAATACAAAATTGAAATGAGTTTTATATTTAAAGACTCCTACTTTCAATGTTAAGAAAGTAGCCAAGAAGGCTCTCTCTCGCGTGCAGGGGATGTAAATTCACGGTATTGAGCTTAGGTTTAACGCGTGAGCACACGATCTGCTTACACGAATGTCGGACTGAAATGTGCTGACCTGTGCCAACTTAGGTTTGACATTTTTTTTTTATTTAATCCAATCACAAAGTTTTTTTTATTTGGTCTAAATTAAAAGCAAAAAAAAATTTTCGTCACCCGAAAAAACCCATCCGGGCCACCGAGTTTTTCCCGATTCTCACTCTAGCCGGGTTTGTGGTCTAAACCGAACTAGTATGGCATTTGATTCCTGATTTTCTCAATCGAATCAGCCGAGCCGGGCCGGTTCTGACAACTATATTAAAAACACTTATATGAGATTATTTTTAAAAATTGAGATACTCGTCAGATAAAAAAATTGTTTAGACATCAAAATAATAGATTTTCAAATTTTCAAATACCAGTGATATAATTTTTCATTAAAAAAAGTAATTTGATTCTTAGAATAAGACTATTAATGAGAATTCAGAGTCGGATTATAAAAGAGGAATTTTTCTTATTTACAATTTTTTTTAGTCCTAAGGTGGATGGTGATTTGCAAAAGTTGCTTGTGATATAATTTTTTTTTGGGTAAATGACCTTCAAAAATACTAAATTTTGATAATTTTTCTAATGTGATCATTAAAGTTTAATTTGTTGTAAGCGAATATCTAAAATTTTATTATTTTTTTTTTCAATCAGATATCACCTAGGAGTTTCCGACCAAAACTCCACCGAAGTGAATGACGTGGCATGAACTTTAGATTCACTTCAACCATCTAACTCAGCACGCCACCTCAAATTCACGTCAAATGAACTTTAGTGACTATATTAGAAAAATTCTCAAAGTTTAGTAATTTTTTAGGTCATTTTGATTCTTTTAATTGTGTTTCCATTCAAAATATTCTTTTAATTTCATTAATTAAAAAAATTCTTTTAATTATTTTCACTAATATTATTTTTATTATTTTTATTTTTTATCAAAATATTCTTTTAATTATTTTAAGTGAAAATATTCTTCTAATTTAAACTTTATTTAATTTTCATAAATTCAAACAATAAATTTTTATTAAAAATCCATCTATGAATCCAAAATCATTAGTTATTTTTTTATTCAAAATATTCTTTTAATATTTGTAAGTGAAAATATTATTACAATTTAAATTTTAGAAAGAAAATAAAAAATTATTTTGTAACATTAAAATTTAAATAAGTTGTTTATTGATTTGAACATAAGATCATATAATATATCTTAAATTTTAATCATTGAGTTGTTGTTTTGCATATAAGAATTTATATAAAATTTTAAGTTCATCTAATATTTATTAATCTATTAGAAGAATATTTTCTAATTTAGTAAGTTTAAATTAAAAGAATAAATTTTCACTTAAAAAAATTAATAAAATATTTTGAATGAAAAAAAAGTAACCAATGGTTTTGAATTTATAGATTGATTTTTAAATAAAATTTAAATTAGAAGAATATTTTGATGAAAAAATAAAAAATAATTAAAAGAATATTATTGAAAATAATTAAAAGAATATTTTGAATAAAAAAATAATTAATAAAATCAAAAGATAAAAAATATAAATAACTGCAAATATCACTAAATTTTGATAATTTTTCTAATGTGATCACTAAAATTTATTTGACGTAGCTCCGAAATAGTATGTTGAGTCAGATGATTAAGATGACGTGTCATGCCACATCACCCACTCCATTAGAATTTTAATTAAAATTTTTTGGATAATCTCTGATTATATATATATATATATATATATATATATATATATATTTATATGTAATAAATTAAATTTTAATGATTAATGTTTAATGATTTTTGAGGTGTTTTATCACTTTATTGTTGCTAGTGCTAAATAAAAATATATATTTGAAATTTATTTGATTTCATAAAGATAGGGACACTTGACATTTGCTTGCCTGTCCCACTTGCAATCCATCTATGTGTATTATGTTTATTGCTCACTTCTCCAACTCAAAAGAAGAATTTGGCCAAAAAAAAAAAAAAAAAAAAACTCAAAAGAAGAATAATAATTTTCCATACGCGTTTTCAATTTTCAAACTACAACTAAAATTTTAAAATTAATTAATATTATAAAATAAGATTCTCAATTTGAAATTGTCTTAAACATCGTGTTGACAGTGTATCCGTGGGACCCATGTCCCTTCTGTCATCTTAAAATTAAAACAATAATGACAATTGCTCATTTTATTTTATTACTGTTATTTTTTAATTTTTCAAAATATAATGGCAAGTTTATTAAGTTCCTCAGATAATTTAAAATTTTGACTTATAGGGTTTATCTCTAGTTTAATAATTGACTTTAATGGAAATTTAAACAGATTATTTTTTATTTTAAAAATAATTTCAGATGAGTATAAATTAAAAAGATTTATTTTAAATATAATTTAATAATCGTAAATCTTTCGATTAGATAATAAATTTAAATTCAAGTGTTTCAATCTTTCAATATTAAAAATAAAAATTACTCAATTATTAAACTAGTAGTACACTTGTTTAGAATATTATTATATAATATAATTAAACAAAAAATTTACCATAAATAATAAGAATTATAATCTATAATTTAAGATAATAATTATTGAAATTAAATGTAATTTGTTTTTATAAATTGCACATTACATAATGGAAGATATGGGTAGGAAGAAGACAAGCAGTAAATGGTGAATCTTTTAACATGAAAGTTGGAAGAAAAGAATAGTGAAATGAGGAAAAAAGAGAGCAAATGATATGGAAATTTGGAGGGATGTGGCGGAGCAAAGCGAAAAGGACAGTGGCTGTCACGTCCTCTTTCCATCTCTTTCTATAGAGTCAATACTCAATAAAAGACCCTTTCAACTAATAATTATAACAACTCCTAACACTTTTTTCTCCTTTGATTTTTAGTCTTACAAAATCTTTGTTCACAAATCAGATACGTGCTGCCATGTTTTCATTTCTTATTCTTTTAAACCACATTCTTTTGAAATACTCAATATAGCTTATGCCAATAGCCCCTTTTATATATATATATATATATATATATATATATATATATATAAAGCTTATTTGATTCCGCAATTACAATTTTAGTTATTCGCCACTAACACTTGACTGCTAGTAATTGGAGAGTCAAATGATAATAATTAAAAAATTTTATTTTTGGTGTTTTAATTATAATTTTAAACGACTAACAACTAAATTTTTAAATGCTATTTCAAATGTTAATTTTACCGAACATTTCAAAATAAAAATTAAGAGTTTAAATATCAAACACTAACTTCCAATTGCTCGTTTAAACATATACTTAATGTATTACTATTTGTAATTATTATTAAGAAATTTATCAACTTCAATAAGTAAATTAAAAATTAATTTATATATATATATATATATATATATATATATATATATATATATATATATATATATATATAGTTTGATCTACTAAGTAGAATATCTATAGTCTTATCTAGATCATTAGTTGGTTGCAATATTGTTGAGGTTTAGGGTTGGGGTTTAAACTATAATGATTATAAATCTTAATTTTTTGTGTTTTAATTATAATTTTAAATACTTAAATGTTAGATTTTGGAAAATTATTAATCATTGAATTTTCTTAATACTTCAAATTATTGATTGAGAATCTAAACATCAACTGTTAATTTTAATTGATCTTTGAATAAACATTTAGGTGTCATTTGGAATTGATTTTTTTTTTAAATAAAACTTAGTTTCATATGTGTGTCATGGATTTAAGTTAAACAATTGAAAATATAACATCTGAACAATTCATGAACCCTAAACCAGATTCACCATAGAAGCAAGAAAATAACAGAGTATTGAAGAAGAAAAATATCTGATATTCAGTAAAGTTAAGTATATGTGTATTTTTGTACACACGCTAGCCATCTATTTATATATATACAAACTAGTAAAGAAAATGTGCCAGCTCAGCAAATTAATAAGAGGCTAATGAAACTAACTTTCTAAACAGACTTGACTAACTAAAATGGAATTTGTTAAAACAACCTGTAACTAAAGTGAAACAGAATGAATACTAAATTAAATAATTTACATCCCCCCTTCAAGATGGAGCTTGATTTGACAAAAACAAGCCCATCTTGGACAAGAGAAAATGAAATTGCTTGGAAGACAAAGACTTGGTAAAGAGGTTTGCCAACTGTAGCTTGGAACTGACATAAGTTGGTGAAATGAAGCCCTCCTTGTACTTGTTTCTAACTAGATGACAGTCTATCTCCAGATGCTTGGTCCTTTCATGAAAGACTGGGTTTGCTGTGATATGTATAGTTGCTTGATTATCACAGAACAAGCCAATGGGTAAGGAAAAAGGCAACTAAAAATCCTTGAGCAAGTATGAAATATACTAAAGTTCACAAACAATAGTTCTCAAACTTCTATATTCTGCTTCTGCTGAGGATTTGGACACAGTGGACTGCTTTTTAGTCTTCCAAGATATGAGAGAGGAACCCAAGAAAACACAATAACCTGAGAGGGATTTCCTGGTGAGAGAACATGCTGCCCAATCTGCATTTGAATAAGCAGAGAGTTGGAGAGAAGAATTAGCAGAGAAATGCAATCCATTGGAGGGACAATCCTTGAGGTACCTAACCAAATGAGTAGCAGCTTCCCAATGTGCAAGCAATGGATCACTTATGAACTGACTGAGCTGTTGGAAAGCAAAGGTAACATCTGGCCTGGTGAAATTCAGGTACAGCAGTCTGCCTATAAGTCTTCTATATTGCTCTGGCTTGTCAAATGGTGGACTATCTGCATCTGGAAGTTTGGCATTTGATGGAAGTGGTGTAGCAGTTGGTTTGGCTCTGTCAAACCTGTGTCTTGTAGGATGTCCAATACATATTTTCTCTGAGTAACAAAAAGGCCTTTACTGTTCCTTGCCATTTTCAAACCAAGAAAATATCGAGCAGGACCAAGGTCTTTTATGGTGAACTGACTATGTAAATAAGCCTTGACCTGATTAATATCTTGAATATGAGTACCTGTCACTAGCACATCATCCACATAAATGATTAAGGCAAGAAAACTAGTTGAGGATGATTTAGTGAATAAGCAATAGTCATGAGAGGATTGAATTAAACCAAATGCCTGTAACTTATTGGTAAACTCCACATTCCACTGCCTTGAGGCTTGTTTAAGCCCATACAGACTCTTTTTCAACTTGCACACCTTATTTGCTAGAACTGGATAACCATCTGGTGGAAGCATGTATAGATCTTCATCTATATAACCATGGAGGAAAGAATTGTTGATGTCAAGTTGATGTATAGGCCAGAATTGAGCTGCTGCTACTGCCAAAAAGAGCCTTACAGTTACTGATTTGGCTACTGGAGAAAAGCTCTCTATGTAATCTTCTCCTTCAATTTGATTGTAGCCTTTTGCTACCAATCTAGCTTTATACCTTTCTATATTGCCATCTGCATTGAATTTTATTTTGTACACCCATTTGGAGCCAATTGGCTTCTTGTCTTTGCGTAAGTCTGTAATGTCCCAAGTTTCATTCAATTCCAAAGCATCTAGCTCCTTTTTCAATGCTTCTATCCAATTTGGATCTGCCTTTGCTTGGTTATAGTTCTTGGATTCTTGGACATGTGACACATTGGCTACAAAACTCATATATGATTTATCAAAGAAAGATGAATAGAAAGTTGGACAAGTTGGTAAAGGATAAGGGGTAAAGGTATCTGAACTGTGGGTGGCAGCAAGTGTATCTTGTGTATGAACTATTGAGACAAAATCTGTCATCCATTTTGGTTTATTTTTCTGTCTTGTACTTTGTCTAACAACCAAGGTATTAGGAAGTGCAGGTGATGTTGGTAAAGTAGACTGATTCAAGGTGTTTTGATTTTCTTGAGAAAATGTAGGTGCTGGAATATTGTTTGGTACTTCAGGTGAATTTTCTGACATGATAGGAAAAGCTGGTTCTGAAATGGATATGGTTGGTGTTTGTAAATCTGGTAATAGGGATGACAAGTGAATGGGATCAGATTCTGGTTGTGATGCTGGTAAATAGGTAGTAGACTTGAAAGAAACATCATTATTAGAGATAGGTAATGGAAGAACTACATAGTCATTTTGATCAGTAACATCAGTAAATGAAACGGGACTAGAAGTTTTAAAAGGAAAGATATCCTCAGAAAAAATAACATCCCTGGAAGAGTAAATTGATTGAGAATCCAGGTTATACACTTTGTATGCCTTTTTATCAGTGAGATATCCTAGAAAGACACATCTATAAGCCCTTTGCTCAAATTTGCCTTTTGATGGTTTAGTATTGGTAGCAAAGCATAAACATCCAAAGGTTCTTAGGTCATTGTAATTTGAGGTTTTGTGAAATAGAATTTCAAAGGGTGTTTTCCAAGATAAAAGAGAGGTAGGCAATATATTAATGATGTGAGTGGCTATCAATATGGAATCCCCCCAAAATCTTTTAGGTAGGTTAGAATGAATCATGAAGGCCTTAGCTACTTCTAATAAGTGTTTATGCTTTCTTTCTACCACACCATTCTACTGTGGTGTGTATGGACAGGTCTTTTGATGTAAAATTCCCTTTTTTGCAAAAAAATCTTGAACTTGAGCATTAACAAACTCAGTTCCATTATCACTTCTGAATTGTTTAATGGTGGTGTCAAACTAATTTTCTATCAAAGCAACAAAGTTCTTAAGTAAAGAAAAGGTATGGGCTTTGTTTTTCATTAGAAAAGTCCATGTTACCCTACTAAAGTCATCTACCAAGGTAAAAACATAATGGTGTCCAGAAATAGAAGGTGTTCTATAAGGGCCCCATAAGTCAATATGTATAAGTTAGAAAGGCTGAATAGTATGAATATGACTTTTGGTAAAGGGCAATCTCTGTTGTTTGGTTAATGGACACACCTCACAAACTAATTGGGATTGATTTGCAGATTTGAATGAAACAAGTAAATGAGTTAGCTTGCTATTAGATGCATGTCCTAGTCTAGGATGGAGTAACTGAAAAGTAATGGGCTAAGTATTATTATTATGTGGAGCAGTTGTACAAATCAAAGGAGTCTCTGCTTTAACAATTTTAAGAACAACAAGCTCTTTAGAAGCAAACCCAGCTATGGTATTTACAGAGAAACTGGTTTTATCAAGGATATAGAGTCCAGCATGGATAGGAGTGAGCATCGGTTGGTTTAATTTTTGAACCGAATCGAACCAAACCAACCGAAATTTTCACTATAAAAAACCGAACCGACCGAGTAACATATAAAACCGAATCGTACCAAACCAAAAAAAATCGGTTCGGTTTTTAGTTTTTTAAATTTTTTTCTCCAAATTTTTTAAAACAGAAAAAATTATAATTAAAATAAAATTATAATTAAAAAAGATTATTAATTTTGACAATTTATTTTTTCAATTTTATTCTATCAATACTTCAATATTTTGCAATTTAATATTAAAAATATATAATTAATTCAAAATAGAATTAAAAAATTATAC
>CATKHJ010321419.1:0-15178 GCA_949750685.1 Vernicia montana
ATATATATATATATATTAAAAATAAAAATATATATTAAAATTTCGATCAGTTCGGTTCAAATTGAAATTTTTTTGATAAAAACAGAACCGAACCAAAATTTAATTCAGTTTTCTTTTTTTAAAAACCAAACCACTAAAAAATCGAACCAGTCAGTTCCATTCGGTTTTTCAATTTCGGTTTGATTTTACTCACCTCTAATTTTGATGATTCTTGAGAATATTTGCTTAATTATTGGTAATATTGATCTATACATGCTTATTATGTGCTAAATGATGAACTTTTAAATTTCCTTCATTTTAAGTTCAATTCATATTTATTGTAAATATTTGATAATGTTAAAATTATTTTGATGATATTGGTGAAGTTTAATTGATTTTGATGAATTTATATGACATTTATTAAAATAATGCATGTGTTTGTTTGATTATATATTGACCATATATTATTTGACAAAAAGGGAAAATGTATGTTTAAAGGGGAGAATATATATGTGTTGTTGATTTGATTGCACATGTCAATAGAAAGATATATATATATTTTTAAATTGTGTTGTTTGATTAAGGGGAATAAATATTGATTTGCATATTATGATTGATCAATTGAAAATTGATATATTACTTTTATATGCATATTTTAGGGGGGGGGGGGGGGGGGGGGTCATTGATAAAAAGGGGATATTGTAAGATTACTTTGATTATCTATTTTGATTCCCTATCACTTACTAGAACCAAAAAGAGGGAGAATAAATTTTTAATAATTGACTTATCCATTTGTTTGTGATTGCACAAATTTGAAGCATTTCTTATTGTTTTGCCTTTTTGATTATTGACAAAAATAGGAAGAATGTGTAATTCTTATTTTATTTTGTTGATGGTTTAAAATTTTGTTTGATTAGGCTTACCAATTGTTTGCTTAATTGGACTTAGTTTTATCATCATCAAAAATGGGGAGATTGTTGTCTCCTTCATATTTTGATGATTCCAAATCTTTGTTTAAATAAGCCAATATTCATTGAATATATGAGATTTAATGCAAAAAGAAATAAAATCTTGAATCTCATTTTCACCGCCCTGAAAATCATTTTCACCGCCTTGAAGTCAAAATTCACTGCCACAGAAGCGAATTGGATTTTTATCTACAAAAGTTTACCGCCCTAAAAATTGTTTTCACCGCCTTGAAGTCAAAATTCATAGCCGTGAATTTTACATAAAAACGAATTGAATTTTATCTACAAAAGTTCACCGCCCTGAAGATCATTTTCACCGCTCTGAAAATCAAGTTCACTGCCCTGAACTCAAAGTTCACCGCCGTGAACGCGTCACATCAGACAAAAAATATAGCTATTTATAGCCATTGGAAGTTGTCTGAAATCATTTTCAAAGCACAACAGTCATATTTTGGAGCTAGGATTGAAGACATATAAATATATAAAGACTCCAAATGAAGGAAAAGAGATTCCAAATGATTAAAAGTGCTATCCAAGTTTGAAATTTAATAATCATCTTCTACTCCATTTAAGAACACATTTGCTCTTTAACTGACATCTTTTGTGTTCATTGTTGTTAAAAGCTATAAGTTTAATTTCTATCTTATAAGAGCTTTGCTTGTTAGTCTTTGAGTAATTTAAACGTCAAACATTGTTTGAAATCTCTTGTATTGGGCGAAATCTCGAATAAGTATTGTATTGGGTGAAATCTCGGAGAACTAGGGCGAAATCCTGATTCAACTATTGTAAAGCTTTGGGTGCAATCCCGGATCACTAGTGGAACCCTAAATCGGTGTGATTTATGAGAAGTGGATGTAGGAGAAGAGATTGGCTCCAAACTACTATAAAATTGGCTAAGTTTTCTTATTCTTCTCTCTATTCATTTTATCATTATTGAATTTGTTTTAATTGATTCACATATTGCATTAGGCTGATTAATTGCATTAGAAAATTTAAATTCTTAATCACCCTCCTCTAGGAATTACCATACTTGGGCCAACAACCCCCTCTAAGAATCGCCATACTTAGACCAACACAAGTCAATGAATTCTAGTTGTATGGATCAACGTTAACGTAATAGGAGCTCAAATGTTGATTCACAATGTGACTTAATGGCTATTGATGATGGGAATAGTGCATAGATGATGCATTTCTTAGAAAATTAGAGGAGGAGTCATTAATTGAGAGTAAAACGGAGGTAGGTAGGTATTTGATGGAGTCTTGTGAAAAATTGGTTAAAGGATGCAATATCTTGGATTGGTGGAAGCTTAATGATTCGAAATTTCCTATCATTTCAAAAATTGCTAGAGACGTCTTGGCTATTTCAATTTCAACGGTTGCCTCCGAATCCACTTTTAGCATAAGTGGAAGAATTATTGATCCATTTCAAAGTTCATTAGCTCCCAAAAAGGTGGAGGCTCTTGTGTGTGCACAAAATTGGTTGTAGGCTGAGACTACTCCACTTGACTTCCAAGAAATTTTGGATGACATTGAGAAATTTGAAGAAATTGCACAAGGTGATGAATTATTTTTCTATATATAAAAAAAATAGCTCTCAAAGTTTATTTTGTTTGTTGATTTTAAGTTCTAACATTCAATATATTTGTATGTTTTTTTTTTTTCCTCATAGAAATTTCAGGATCTATTACAATCACTACAATTAATGATGAAGTTGAGGATGATGATGAATGATCAAAAAGGTAAATTTAATTAAAATGATTCATAATACTTAGTTATGTTTTATGATATCTTTTGTTCTTTCATTCTTCTTGTTACTGGTTACTTTTTTTTTTTTTTTGCTTTAATCTCTATTGTTGCTACTGTTTTCCCACTTGTAATACTGGATATCTGCTATTTGATTTTTTTTATAGAATAATAATTAATAAAAAAAAAAAGTGCAAACTATATAACATAAAACCGCATAATCTGATCCAATCCGATCCACAATTGTGGATTGGATTTGATTGATTGATTGATCCAACCCCCTCTAAGAATTGTCATACTTAGACCAATACAAGTCAATGAATTCTAGTTGTATGGATCAACGTGAACGTAATAGGAGCTCAAATGTTGATTCACAATATGACTTAATGGCTATTGATGATGGGAATAGTGCATGGATGATGCATTTCTTAGAAAATTAGAGGAGGAGTCATTAATTGAGAGTAAAACGGAGTAAGTAGGTATTTGATGGAGTCTTGTGGAAAATTGGTTAAAGGATGCAATATCTTGGATTGGTGGAAGCTTAATGATTCGAAATTTCCTATCATTTCAAAAATTGCTAAAGACGTCTTGGCTATTTCAATTTCAACAGTTGCCTCCGAATCCGCTTTTAGCACAAGTGGAAGAATTATTGATCCATTTCGAAGTTCATTAGCTCCCAAAAAGGTGGAGGCTCTTGTGTGTGCACAAAATTGGTTGCAGGCTGAGACTACTCCACTTAACTTCTAAGAAATTTTGGATGACATTGAGAAATTTGAAGAAATTGCATAAGGTGATGAATTATTTTTCTATATATAAAAAAAATAGCTTTCAAAGTTTATTTTGTTTGTTGATTTTAAGTTCTAACATTTAATACATTTGTATGTTTTTTTTTTTCCTTATAGAAATTTCAGGATCTATTACAATCACCACAATTAATGATGAAGTTGAGGATGATGATGAATGATCAAAAAGGTAAATTTAATTAAAATGATTCATAATACTTAATTATGTTTTATGATGTCTTTTGTTCTTTCATTCTTCTTGTTGCTGGTTACTTTTTTTTTTTTTTTTTGGCTTTAATCTCTATTGTTGCTATTGTTTTCCCACTTGTAATACTGGATATCTGCTATTTGATTTTTTTTTATAGAATAATAATTAATAAAAAAAAGTGCAAACTATATAATATTAAACCGCATAATCTGATCCGCAATTGTGGATTGGATTTGATTGATTTTTTTTTCGTGGGTTTGATTGGATGGATAAATTTTTAATCCATAAACTGTTGTTTGGATTTAATATGATGGCAAAATCACACCAATCCAACCCACGAACACCCCTAGTAATTAATTAGATTGTTCTTGAAATAAAAATTGTGTTTTAATTAAATTTTAGAAAAAATTACACTACTAAAATTTGAGCTTTTTAAAATCTACTATATTGATGTCTAAATAATTTTTTTTGTTTAACGAATTTCTTAACTTTTAAAATAATATAATATAAATGTTTTTAATTACCGGAGTACTAATTTACAACTTTAAAATCTTTAAGGTTGGAGAAAGGACAAGATTTTTTTTTTTTAAATTGTTAAATACCAAAACAAAATTTTAAATAGAGCTAAAAAGTTATAAATCAGCACTCTAGTGACCGAAAAATGATTAAAAACACTTATATATGATTATTTTTAAAAGTTGATAAACTCATCGAACAAAAAAAATTATCCAGATATCAAAGTAGCATATTTTAAAAATTTTAGACACCATTGATATAATTTTTTTTAAAATTTAAAATTAATTTTAAATTCAAGGTCATTTAATTCAATAGTGATGATCAACTGTCAGCTGTTAGCAGTCAATCATTAGTGATTAAATGATTAAATGCTATCAATTAAAAATTTTACATTCAGCTTTTTAGTTATAATTTTCAACCGCTGAAAATTGAATTTTAAAAAACTCAAATGGCTAATGCTAATGAAAAACCGACATTTAATTGGAGAATGATAAGAAAAAAAAATTTTGAAATTGAATTAATATTTATTCCTATTATATTAGATAGCCTTGTTCACTAGCCAGGCCCAAGGAATGAGGCCCAATTCCTTTCTAATTCTTTAAAAAAAAAAAAAAAAAAAAAACTGTTGATCTACTAATTAATGATAAGACTGAATCTAACAAAGATTTTATCTCCAGAGACAGACGTTCAGATCCGTCGTGAAATGAATGGTACAGACCATGATTCCACTGCCACCACTACCACCGGCGGCGCCACCACCACAACAACCGCCACAATAAATTTGGACGAGCTCCCAGAACATCTACTCCTCCACATTCTTTCGTTTTTGCCTACACTAGACACCATTACAACCAGTTTGGTCTCCAAAAAATGGTGCCCTCTCTGGTCTTCAATCCCTTCCCTAAATTTCTCCTACTCCGATTTCCCATCCTACAATTCGCCGTCCACCACCCGTCAATTCTTCGCCGAATTCGTCGACCGGACTCTAATCTGCCGACCACACTCGCCTCTTACAAAATTCCGTCTCGATTTCATTTACGAAGATCGCTACGGTTTCCATGTCGATTCTTGGATTCGTTACGCGATCAGGAACAAAGCTCAAGAGCTCGATCTCGATTTCTTCATCGATAAGAGTTTCCATGTTGAAGAACCTCATTTGTGGGACAATTACGATTTTCCTTTCTCTGCTTTAAGAAATGGAAATGTTAAATCTTTGAAGCTTACTCGATGTGATTTGACATTACCAGCTAATATCTCAAGTATGCGTCTTTGGTCGATGAAATCTATTTATCTTGATCAAATTTATTTATCGGATCAAATGGCTTTGGATTTGATTAGTGGGTGCCCCAATCTCGAAGTTTTGGAGCTTGGGAACTGTTATGGTATGGATACTTTGAAGGTTTGTTCCAGGAAGTTGAAAGAACTGGAGCTTAAGTACTTTATTCGCAATGAAACTGAAGTGAATTTGGAGATTGATTGTCCTAATCTTATTTCGTTATGTATTATTTGGTTTGAAGTTGGGAAATGTTGTGTTACCAATTTGTCTTCTTTGGTTCAGTTTCGTACTTCAATTGGGCATAAATGGGATGAGTATTATGGATACTGGAGTAAGATTGTGAGGATGCTTGATCAAGTTCCTCATATAAAGAGTCTTGCTGTACAGAATTGGTGGTTTAAGGTATTCAATCTGTTCTGCTCTGAATTTTTCATATTTTGATGTTTTGCTTCACTGTTAAATATGATTTTCTTGCTTGTATGTCTGTGATTTTACACGATATTTGGAGGAGATTAGTAATGTGTCAAGAGACTACGCACCCAATGACATTTGATTATCATAGATTAGTTTAGCTGATGTTAGGTTGTAGAAACTCACTTTATGAACCAACCCCCCCCACCCCCCATATAAGATAATGAGACTTTCAGCATCCTAGGCTCTCAGGAGGATTAGATGTATACATTTTGACCCTAGTATTACAATATGTGATGTTTAGGTCATAATGGAGCAATCTTACCATATACATTAAGGTTCCTCCTCATATAAAGTATTTGAATATCTTCTATCTTGATGGCATGACACTTCATTAAGGGTTTACAGTTACAAGCTTATTATGAGTTACCAACTTATTGGTTATTAAGAATTGGTTTGGAGTATTTCCATGACAAATCATGCATGTCGCTGAACATCCACTTTTGCAGCAGGTTTATCATCATATTTTATCTAGCAGCCTAGGAACGGAAGTAGGAAAGTGAAGTTCTTAGTTTGAAAAGTTAAGTGCAGCTACTCGACCGTTTCCTTGTATCGGTCATACACAGACATATGTTCCCTCTTGTATTCATCTTTTCCTCTTCTTATGTTTTTTCTTTCTCATTTTCTTCTTTGTAGAACTCTTGAACTGAATGAACTGGCCATCATAATTATAAAAGGAGAACCATAGAGTTAGCTATGGAAATCCTGTAAAACTTTGTCAATTGGAAAACTTCCTAAACTATCCAACTGATATTAATGTGAGTTAAGATTGGCCATATCAACAAAAAGAAGTGCTTCTCTTTCATCTGTAGGGGCTTGGTTGAGACCCCCTAATAATTCCTGATATTTACGATTGCACAGCTAGAAATAGATGAGAAGGGCGTATGAATAAATTTTAATAGCTTAATAAAATTGGACTATATCAAGTGCAACAGCTCAATTTGTTAAAAAATGATCTTGTCGAAATACATGTATTATATACATAGAATGGATTATTTATTATTATTTTGTTTATATAATTTCAAATTAGGATATCTTAGAGCTTTTGAATATCAAATTAACTTTTTCCCTCAATTTATTATATCTGATTATTTTGTTATCCCTATTATTAAGATTCAATGTAATTTGTGAAAATAATGTAGTAGCTTCAGGATTACATAACTGGAAGATTTAAGCTACCTCAACAGATTGTGCTGTGTCTGATAAATTACTCTCAATGTAAGAAGCAAGTTGATTGATAAAATAAATAAATAAATAAAATAAAATTAAGCAAGTTGGCTAAAGTCTCTATGGCTTTTGAACATAACAATCTCTGACACAATTCCAACCTGCGGCTATGCCTCATGCTTTTTTTTTCCCCTTCATTTTACCTACCCAATATTATGGTTGTCATTTAAGTAGACCCACTTTCTTTTTTCTCTTGGAATAGCAGTTCAAATTTGAGTTTAATCAATAATATTTGTGAAATTCATCTAATTACTTTCCGTGCATGATATCAATGTCCAAAGTTGGTGCCAAAAGAAGATTTTTCTGAAGACTTTCTACTCTACAATCTCAAACATTTAGAGCTGCAAACGGGATATACACAATATGATCTTCTCGGGATGGCTGCATTGCTTGAAGTTACTCCCAATATTGAGACAATGATCCTTGATTATCTTTACAAGCTGCACAAAGATGTGAGTACTCTTAATTGTTGCAACGGAGGTGAAGTTATCAATTTGCTCATCAAACTGAAATTCTTAAAAAATTGTTTTACATTTTCCAGGAGGAACTTTCAGAAGAACTCAAAAATAAACCAATTAGTCTCCGTATGCCAAATCTCAAGGAAGTGAAGATGAAGCAATTTACCGGAATGGAAAATGAAGCTCATTTCTTGGGGCTTTTGAAAAAGCAAGGAGTGGCCTTAGAGAAGATAGTAATAGTTCCTGCAAAGGTAGGTGACATTCAATATCCTCCTATAATTTTGCGTAAACGACCGAAGAAGATTGAGGTCATAGGAGGATCATCTCCAGAGATGGAAGTAAAGCCTTAGCAGTGAAATAAAGGTCTCTTTTATTTATTTAAAATATTTAATTGTTTACTTATTTTTGAGATTGGGGAGGGAGATTTTGAGAAACTAAAATATTTCAATATAAAGTATTTTTAAAGGATTAAAATCCATAATATTTTCAAATCTTAAGGATGAAAGTACTATATAAATTAAAATGTCAAGGACTAAAGTTTAGTAAAAGGTTTCTTAGTTTTATATATAAGGATTAACTGTTGGTTATTAACGAATTTCAGGGACTAAAAGTGCTAATTTTTAAACAATAGGAATTAAAGTGCTATTAAGACAAACTTCAGGAGTGTTGTAATAATTTACTCTCCAAAATCACTACTTGCTGCTGATACTATATGGCATCACCTCCAAAAATAACAAATGGCCAATATTGTTATTGTGTGCGATTTTGATTTTTGATTATAATGCTAGTGGTTTTAATTCTACAAGTCTGGCATCTTTTTCATCCAACAAAATTAAATTCTTTTATGATTTCTGAAAAATCCTATCTATAATTTGGTCTAATTTTTGTATTTCTATAATCAAAATTTTCCATAATAATTTACAAAAAGAATTGGAAGTTAGTTTAGTTTGGAGAATATCTTAGAATGCTTGATTTTCTTGTAGTCATAATGCATTTTGTTACAGTAAACCACTGATTTTGAGTTTTGGTGTTTAAGATCTTTTGCTTGGCTACTATAATATAAAAAAAAAAAATCAGCAGAAAGGGGATTGTTACGACACTAAAATATTACATCTTAGGGCTGTCTCTGTTAAAATATTATATGGTATGTAGTGGTCATCATAAGTAAAATAATGTTAGGTTTAATATTCTTTGAATTGTTTATGCTTTAGACAAAGGATTTATGGGAGTGCTTAATTTGGGGCTTGAATTTTAGCCAAAAATACAATTTAGGACCCTAATTAATTTTGGTCAAAAATGACCAAAGTTCAGCATTTCCTCGATTTAAGCAACATTTTTAGTTATGGACTCCATTTAAATCAAATGTATATAAATTAATCAAATATATAATGTAAGCTGAGGATCCAATCAAATGTCAAAAACTACATTATTATATATATACTTGCCCAGTTACCATGTACCAGAAAATTACACAATACCAATACTCAGTGCTATATTAACTTTTTAAAAAAATCATAATAATGAATTATAAATATGCATGGGAATCTTATATTAAAAAAATTAATAATCCAACAGAGAAATAGCTATATTTGTTACAAATGCAAGCAAAAAATTTGCTGTTGCTGTATGACCTATTTGAATGTTCTGTCTAAAGCTGTAAAGATCCACATCATTGCAATTTATTCACAGTAACTCAATTTTAGTTTGTGAATCTCCTAATTTTAATATGGATGGATTGACGAATTTTAAATATTATAAATGAGGTTTTATCTTATTGTTAACTTGCTCTAATCTCTAATAAATTGGATTATGGAAAACCCAAGGGTGAGGCAAATTCACTGCCTCTGTTTTTGTTGCAGCATCATTAGGAACCTCATCTTCAACAATTACTGCACCTTCAGGCTTAAGCACTTCATTTGTTTTTTTATTTTTTATTTTTTTGGTGTTGTAAGTGTTAAATAATTTGAAAGTGTCTAATCATGTAATCCGATAGAATTTATTAGAATTACCCTTATTCTATAGGGTAAAAAAAGAATTATTATTTTTATTGTGTAACTCATTATTTAAATTCCGCTATATAAAGAAATTAAAGAATTTATTAGACCTATTAGAACTTGAAAGTATTAAACTTACTAGCTAGCACTTAGGAGGTAATTTTTTAATGCATAGACGTAGGGAATGCGCTTTTAGATTCGATCTAAGAGACTGACTTGAAGATATCCTTAGACGTTTAACTATGGTGGATATTACTTATCATGAGACTATAAATAATGATTTATTAATTAATTAATAAATTTATTTAAAATTTTAATGATAATTTAGTAAAAAATGTGTATTTGAGAGCATTTGTTTGAGCAGAACTTAAATATAAATTTGATAGAGTTTGAATAAAATTTTAATTCTCAAATTTTCTAATTGAATTCAACTTATACTAATCATGGTATCAATTTGATTAGGTCCGATTATATCCCCAAGATTATATATACCAAAAACTATTTGTAGAAGTGCATATATTTGCACCCTTTTTTTTATACCACATTATTGCATATAGAATATATTCTACTGTTGTTGCACAAACTGACAGGAAAAAAATGATAATTTAAAAAAGAAAAAATACAAAGATTCTAAAAATTACATATAACAAAATTCTATATTTAATTAATTTTACCTTACGTATCAACAATTTCGAAGTCTGATTTTATTAATCTTGCGCTTTCATCCAAATAGAACAACAAACAAAAAAAATGGTCTCTAATAAAATAATTATTTTTATTTTTGCAATTAAGCCTTTATAATGATGTTATTCTTATTCCTTATTTCTCATTCTCCTCGTCTTTATTTTAGCAAAATCCCCAAATACCTTGTGAACAGAGAATTTCTACTAAATCTGATTTTTCTGTTATTACCAATGAACCAAAGGATTCAAAACCAGCACAAAAAAATCAGTAAACTCAATAAAAAATATCATTCTTGAGCCTAATAACTATCAAGTGTGGAAAACATTTGTAATAAACTCGAGCCTTGTTTTACCAGCTGGATACATTCATGCTACAATATTCTACTTCAATCAGAAATCTTTTCCAAGCTCAATGCCAACCATATAATTACACCAAATTGACATAAATCAAACCGAGCACAAACTTTTATCAAGCAATCAGCAGACGTAAGATTTACGCCAAATTTAGTAGACTGTACGCGGAGAAACCTTCCAAAAAAATGCATGAAGAAAAATAAGCTGAATTTAGGTAAAACCTGCCAGATAATAAAAGTGAAATGCTGGAAGTTCCTTTACACAGGAGCCTTTGATAACAAGAGAAGCAATACAAACTGTTCAGGATTCAGTCTAACCATTACAATATACAGGCCTCTGAGGTCTAGAATCATAATAACATACACAAGAATCAACTTTTTTTTAAAAAAAAATTATAGTTCTATTAAACTCAAAAGGGTTAAACTATAGTCCTATTCCTCTCTAAAATCAATGTGTATACTTCCACCAGGCCAATCAGTTGCACTCACATTTAATATGCTCGGCAAAACTAATTGCCTTAAAACATCAATCATGCAGCTCCAAATGCAAAGGAACGAACTGGAAAACAGAAATGAATACCAGTCCCCTCAACTGTAACCACCCAGCTTAACTCCTCTTCTAAAACTTTGGGTAACTTATACGAGTACACGACTCTCTTACCAGATTCCTATCACTTCAGTTGCTAACGGATGTGTCCATGTATCAAGATAATGTTAAAGCTTACTGAAGTGACATTGCCATTCCACTGTATTCTTCCTCTTTAAAGAGGGAGCAGGAGATTGTTACCCACATAACAGTGAGACCATGTTTAGTGTGCTCAGGCATGCTATGCACATACTCTGCTTGTTGCATTCCAAAAACATTCTATGGAAAGCTTGACTATGCTAGGTCAGTAGTGATCCTTCTTGCTTTTCTTTAGCAACATTGACATGTGATTGATATATTCATGACCTGTCTTGGTCTCACCCATCAGCCACTGCAGGGCCTCAGCTGCTGCATCTTTCTCTGCACACTTCTTGTTATTGCAAGGTTGCCCCATAATTTGCATTCCATTGAACTCCACAGTAGCTCGAAATTGGTTGTTCTTCAACTGTTTTGTCTTGTATGTTGGTGCAGTATATCCTGCCCTGGTTAGCAATGTTTGGAGCTGACTCTTGGAATTATCACCTCCAGGTCCACTTTCAGTCCTTGAAACTAGGGCTGGCTGTGTTGCCATAACAGATATCTTTGAGGGCTTGAGGACTTGATGACCAAATACAAATCTGCCATCACATTGATCCTCTGAAACCAGTAAACGTATGGCAGATAGAAGCTCATGATATGCATGTATATCCATCCTGGGATTCAAAAGCTGCCCATATTCACCATGGACAACTAATTACATTACTAACACTCTTAAACAGTATTCTTTAGCCAAAGACAAGCATACAAACAACAAACTATAATGTGAATTTTAGGAGCATGATAGAGTCAAGTGCCAAAAGAAACTCTTCAGAAAAATCTTCTAAGAAAAGACGATCACCAATGTAAACAAAAACAGTGGAATCATATCAGTTCAGGCAGAATTAGTTTGCACCCTAGATTTCACTTACTTTGGTCTGAATCAGCTCATCAAGTTCTCTCCTCAAAGTCTGATACATTTCAGCTATAGCAGGTTTCATGAAGAATTCCAAATATCCTGCCAGCATCTTCAAATGTCCATCCTATCAGAGCATCATGCATAATTCCATACAGTCGTCACTTTAACCATATCATCCAGAAAACAAGAGGTGGAAGAAAAAGAATACTTACAGTGTCCCCCTTGGAGATGCTTCCACCAAACAGAAGCAACACTGAATCAGAAACAGCTGTTGAATCCCGAAGGAAAACAGCATTAACCTTTATCTTCTCGTTGAAAACCAGCCATGGATAAGGAATTTTAGATTCCCGTGCATTTACTGAGTTCTAGGGTAAAAACCATGCAATTAAAACAAAAGAAAGAAAATTCAGAGGACCTAGTACTAATTTGGGAACTGAAAACTTAGATAAGAATATGATAATTAGTAAGATATAAGACTCACAGAATAAAGAAGCACTTGCCCATCCTCCATAGTTTTCAGAGAATATGACTTTTCATTATGCTGTGTAGGCAATTACATTAGAATCCATCAAAATAATAGAGAAGCATACTAATTGTATCACTTTGTTTTTGGAAATGATGGGTCCCAGCTTTTTTTTTTTTTTTTTTTTTTTTTGAGATAAGAGTCCCAACATCTTTAATATAAAATATGTGAAATAAATAGGCCATGCCAAATAAATGGTATTAGCATGATCTACACTAAAATAACAAATGACTCACCACAACAGAGGAAATTCCTGGATAAAGGCCATAGCAAATAACTGCTCGAATGAGATACTCTTCATTGCTCCATGCATTGCAGGTGGTCGTGTTGCTATCAACCAGTCCAGCATCCTTGAGCAAGGAGAAGAACTCCTTCCGAAGAGAATCAATAGCTTTCATAGATTGTACTGAGAGAAAATTTTTCCAGCAATAATCATATCCTGCAAAATCTCTTTCAGCATCTTTCCAGCCCTCATAGGCCCGGACAAGCGCAAGGTGGTCACTATAATCATGGGAAAATTGAGATTTAGCAGCCTCCGCAAGCTGCACAGTGGGAAATACATAAATAATTATTGCAAACAAGTCACGGAATAAGTACCACAATATACATATGCCAGAACTCTTCACTAGGAAAGAAAAAACCTTAAATATTATGTTCTTGTCTGTTCTAGTACTGAATTTATATTAATTAGATAAATAATGTTATTTGAAACATGCAACAATTGTTTCAAACAACCCATTGCCACTGGTGGTGCCTTGGCCAAATTGCTCCAATACCAACAGAATTGTCTTATGGAATGATAGGGATTTTAATAGATGGGAAGATAAGAGAATGGCAGATAAAGCAAAACAACAAAATACACAAGGAGAAAGAGAGAATGAATTGTGTATGTGAGCATGTAAACTGTTGAATATGGAATTCAAGATGTTGAACTCTAGGAAATAGTCTAGAGGCTCTCTCTGTCTCTAACTCTCATGCAAGGAGTAAAAAGTAAAAGTAATGGACTTCCCTTGTGTCCAGAGTTTTAAATAACTGAATCAGATGGAATCAAACCGTTTCGAACTTAATCGACTGCCGCTATCATGAAATGTTTTTCAAATTTTGCAAAATGACTCAAGTAAATATTAAGTGAATAATTCAACTAAATATAGGGCTAGCAATTTATGTTATTGTGTCGTAAACGGGTAGTGTCCACAAACAGGTATAACACAAAAATGCTCAACCCGAACGCAACCCATTTAAATTAACGTATCAGAACTCTAAACTCTAACATGGAAATGTTGATGAAACAGATCATTCAACACGATCTGTTTAACCCCAATATGACATGAACATATTAACAGATCTAAAACCAACACCCCATTAACCTATAATGTATTTGTCATATAAATTAAATGGGTCTTAATAGGTCTAGTCAGGTCGTGTATTATGTATTAACTCATGAACCTAGTTAACTAAACAGGTTATTAGAAGTTTATTCAGGTTAGGCGGGTCAACCCATGTAAGACACAACTTGAAGTGTGTTCTAAACAGGTTGACCTGTTTATGACTTGAACCTGCCTAACTCTGTGTTGTGTCATGCCATTTAAATGGATGTGTGCAGACTTGTTAGCAATTTTGTCCAAGGTCTAGAGGTAGGAGTTTATTATTTTAACACCCCAAGAGGGGTTTTGGCAGATAGGATCTTTAGAGGCCAGTGTGGGGTGTCTTTGCCCATATTGGTTCAGTGTTGTTAGAGCCATTAGGGCTTTTAACAAATAAATAAATAAAATTCATAAGATTAAAGATTAACTCTTCGATATAATTCTAATCATAGATTTAAATCACGATCGCGGTCGCGTGTAATGGTAATGGGGTCGTCGCGGCCATAACGTAACGGTAACGGCCAATTGCTACGCAATTTTTTCGAAAAAAATTGCAAAATTAGAAATAATGACATAAATCACTAAATCTAAGAGTTATAACTAATTAATAAGCATAATACTCTATAAATAAAGATTAAACATGTATAATTTTTTATCAAAATTAATAATTTAGTATAATAAGTAGTGTTATAGTTACTACTACACAAAACAAAGTTTAGGATATAGTTATTATCTTATTAATACTAGAAGGATCTAGAGAATTATTTCCATCTTGATTTTGAGAATTTTGATCCTCACCATATGCTTATGAGTACTGATTGTATTAATAATTTGGTGCATAATTAGAAGTATATGCATAATTTGAATATATTAGTTTCTCAAAACTAACAAATGCAAATTAATTCGTTAAATTAAATTTATTTTCTAAACCCTTTTAGAAATAAATTTAACATCCATTTTATTAGACTAATTAAATCAATTCTTAAATAATTAAGAATTTCAATTCAATTTATCTAATTAAAATAACTTATTAATTGCCAAAATTAATTTAAA
>CATKHJ010321456.1:0-14386 GCA_949750685.1 Vernicia montana
ATTGGTTTAGTCTATGGATGAGTTGGTAGACTGAGTCTACCTAAGAATTTCTTCAAAATATTTTATAATATTCTTAGCTTAATCTAAAAAAATACACTTGAAAATTATTTTTACTCATATATATAATTATTTTTAAAAAAAATTAATAACTAAATATTATACTAATTAATAATTTATTATTTTAAACAAAATTAATAACTAATTAACTTAAACCAATAATATTATACTAATTATATAATTATTTCTTATAATTATAAATTATTAAAAAACTGTATTTGTTAAAATTTATGAAATCCAAAAGAAAAATTTTACAAAAAATATACAAATATTATAATTTCAATAAATATAAAACTAATAAAATTATTATTTCACTTAAATAATAAAATTCAAATATTATTACTTCACTTAAATAATATTATTCAAATATTATTATTTCTCATAAATTGTTATTTCATAATAATTTATTATCTTAAAAAAAATTTACCAAATTTATTAAAAATAAAAATGTATTATAAAGGCATACATTTATTATTATTTAACAAATCTAATTATTTCACTTAAATTATTATTTCAGATTTTTTTTTCTCAATAGTTATTCATTAAAAAATAATTATTGTATAACAAAAATTATCTAAAAAAAAATTACAAACAACCAATTTTTAATATGCTAACTTACAATAAATATTAACAAAAAAATTACTAACCTCTTTTGATGCAAATTTCTTCAAAATTTCTAATATTTTTAGCTTAATATGAAAAAATATACTTGAAAATTATTTTTACTTATATATATAAAATTATTTTTTAAAAAAATTAATAACTAAATATTATACTAATTAATAATTTATTATTTTAAACAAAATTAATAACTAATTAACTTAAACCAATAATATTATACTAATTATATAATTATTTCTCATAATTATATATTATTAAAAAAATTGTATTTGTTAAAATTTATGAAATTCAAAAGAAAAATTTTACAAAAAAATACAAATATTATGATTTCAATAAATATAAAACTAACAAAATTATTATTTCACTTAAATAATAAAATTCAAATATTATTACTTCACTTAAATAATATTATTCAAATATCATTATTTCTCATAAATTATTATTTCACAATAATTTATTATTTTAGAAAAAATTTACCAAATTTTTTAAAAATAAAAATGTATTATAAACGATATACATATATTATTATTTAACAAATCTAATTATTTCATTTAAATTATTATTTCAGACTTTTTTTCTCAATAGTTATTCATTAAAAAATAATTATCGTATAACAAAAATTATCTAAAAAAAGATATTACAAACAACCAATTTTTAATATACTAACTTACAATAAATATTAACAAAAAAAAATTACTTACCCCTTTTAATGGAAATTTCTTCATAATATTTTCTAATATTTTTAGTTTAATATGAAAAAATATACTTAAAAATTATTTTTACTTATATATATAATTATTTTTAAAAAAATTAATAACTAAATTAAATAAAATTACCTTAAAATCAAGCACTTTGACAGAAAAACTTTGAAAATAAAATAAGATGAAGGATTGAGTATTGGTTTGGTTTAGGGGTTTTTAAAGATAAAATAATGATTTGTGGCCGTTGAATTATTTAAAATTGGGCCGGCGAGATTTGATATTTGAAACCAATAGTTTAACTAACGGTTTTGTTGATCCAAACCAGTCCCATCATAAAAAAAAATAGAATCCTACAGTAAGGATAGGAGGAAAGAGAAACCAGCAGTTTAACTACCGATTTTCTCTTAAAAAAGTGAATAAACCGGATGTTAAACTTCAGGTATATAGTTACAATGCCACACAGTCAACCCATGAAAGGAGGCATAAATTTTTATAACAAAACAGATAGTCTGACTACCGATTTATTAGTCAGCACATAAAAAGTGGTATATATACATAAATATTTTTAAAAATAACATATATCATTAATTATTTTTTTAAAAATTGATATTATTGTCAAAACCCCTATTTTTTTTTAAAAATAAAAATTATATAAAATTAAGTGCAGCCTAGTAGGTAGATAGATCCTCCTGGCCTGCATTTGCATATATAAAACTAAAATAAAATTGAAGAACACAACGATGAGCTACCCATCAAACTACCAAAGCTTGATTTCTTGGACCAAGCAACTAACCACTCAAGTAAATCAGGGCCTTCACAACCAAGCTCTTGCTCTTTTCAACCATATTCAATCTTCTCTTGCTCTCTCTCTCGATCCCTTTGTCTTCCCTCTCGTCCTCAAGTCATGTTCCGCCATCCACCGCCCTCAACTGGGCACCGCCATCCATTCTCACACTATCAAAATGGGTTTCCTCTCAAACCCATTTGTTGCTTGCACTCTTGTCGATTTGTATGGCAAATGCGTTTCCATTTCTTCAACGCGTAAATTGTTCGACGAAATTCCTCAGAGGAATGTGGTTGTTTGGAATGACATGATATCGCTTTATAAGCAGTCCAATCGTGTTTCACGATGCTTTGCATATGTTTGATGATATGGATGTCATCCCTTATGCATCCACTTTTAATTCAATAATTGCAGGTTTGTCAGGGGTGGAGGATGGGTCGTTTAAGTAGGAAGGTGGGTACTGTTTACTGTAACCATTGGCCTTGCTCATGTTATTGACCAATTGCATACTGAGTTGGGCAGTTGAAGTCTGGCTTTTTTGAGTTTCAGGCGGCGGCTGAGGATGAGAGAGGCGCAGAGATCGGCGGAATAAAGGGGTGGTTGAGATGGGGTGGAGGTGGTGCGGTGAAGAGAGAAGAGAGACGGTGGAGTAACTAGTGAAGATTTTTTAAAAAATTTAGTAATAAAATATTTTATATTTTAAATTTTGACTGATTTAATTGAATGGATATAAAATATTTTATCGTTTTAGTTTTTTTATTTATATATATATATATATATATATAATATTTTATTAATAGAGTTCATCAAACTAAAAGAATTATTTTCTATTTTTTATTTTTTAAAAATAAAAATAAGATTTTAAAAATTAAAATTTATTATTTTTAATTTTCTATTTTTAAAATGTTTCTTAATAAATATGAAAAAATAAAAAATAAAAAATTCTTTTTAAAAAAAATAAAAAATAAAAAATTACAGTGATACCAAACGGCTTTTAAATTTTTTAATTTTATTTGATTCATTTTGAATAGTTTTGAGATTTAATTAGGTAGCAACATGTCAAAAGAGCTCATTTGAGAAATTTATAACTGTTTGGAGAGCTTTTATTTATTTATTTACATTTGCCCATTTTTAAATTTCAAATGTGAAAAAGCTTTGTAAACTTTATATTGTCAAAGTTCTCTTAGTCTCTCTCAAAGTACACTAACAAATATATAACACCTCGCCGGTGAATATATGCTGAATAACAAAATAAATAAACAAATAAAAATACCTCAACAATCAAAATCCCATTACTGTTTTGCAACTAATGTTGTATGACAAGTACTAAGAGCTATGAATGGGCTGAATACAACTCTTGAATGACTACATAAAGAAAGTAATGAGCTTTCACATTCAAATATCCAAAATTCCAGGTCAAGCTTTGTTACAAAGATGATAACAGATCTATTTACCATAGTACTTGAAATGTTACCATTCTTTGGCCAAAAAAAAAAAAAAAAAAAAAAAGAAATGTTACCATTTGGATACTTCAGTATTGCTTAACAATTTCCGACAACGAAGAGTATGCTCCAACGATTGCACAAATGATGCCCAATACAACAATTGTGGTGCTCAAAACAATCTGATTATAGGGTAAATGTCAAAACAAAGAATAAGGCACACTGGTTATTGATAAAAAAAATACATATGCAAATGGAACAAAAATCTCAGAGCAGTCGAGCAGAAATGTCTATTAGCTTGTAATAAACAAGCAGAGAATAGCAACAACACTATTAGATTAGGCTCAGTTGATAATGAATTGCATTATCATTCTTATTTTTCTCATGACGTCTAATCATGCAAAAAGTTTAGCAAACCCAAAAATAAGAACACACATGGTTGCAACTGATCTCTCTGATGAACTGTAAATAATTATTATTTAGCTGTCATAAGTTTAAAAACTTATTAGTGTTTCAGTTGATTAATAAATCAGCTAAATTTAGGTCCATAGAAAGGAAAACATTCCCTCTTCTCAATAAAAAGTTGAAACCTTCACCAAGA
This sequence comes from Vernicia montana, assembly GCA_949750685.1. Taxonomy (NCBI): domain Eukaryota; kingdom Viridiplantae; phylum Streptophyta; class Magnoliopsida; order Malpighiales; family Euphorbiaceae; genus Vernicia; species Vernicia montana. The sequence goes on from CATKHJ010321456.1 coordinate 4,207, forward strand.
GATTGTTCATGTCTCTATGGAGACATTCTTGTATCACACTAGGTTTCATTCCTTCCACACACTGGCGGACGCAGGGGGTGGCTTACAGGGGGCCTCCCCCTCCCCCCCATACAAAACTTTCCAAATTATTTTATAATACATGTATTTTTACCCTAAATATTAATAGATTTTACTTTAGCAAACCTAAACTTTTACAATATATATATATATATATATATATATTTTATATATGCTTTTCCCCTTGCCCATAAATATTTTCCCCTTTAGGCCCTAAACTTTTCAATACTTTATAACTGTACATGTATTTTTTTTATTTTATCTACAAATATTTCAACTATAGCCCCAAAATTTTACACATAATTTAATTAACTATAATCTAGAGAACTATAAAATAATTAAATATAAATAATATTAAGTTTATTTCTCCTTGCCTGGGTCCTTGTAGCTTTCTTCCCCTTGATCTTTAGAAAGCATACAGATGGCACTATTACTGCCTGAATCAAAACCACATTTAAAGAGTAAAAAACAAGAAGAGTATATAAGTTTCACTGGGAAACAAAATAAAAAGGGAAAAGAAGACAGCAATGATTTGATCAAGACACATTCATAGAGGCAAATGTTATTTGGATAAAACGATGTAGGCTGCATACCAAAAACCAAGTCAATTTTCATCTATATGTGTACAAAATTTTGTTATATTCAAAAAGCAGAGCATTACTTATGAATCTCCATCTAAAAAATAAATTATAAATCTCAAATACTGGCAGAGCCTAATTTCCTTGCATCCTTATGACATAACATGTTATCAAGCCAATTTTTCTGGTCTTTATCCTTAACACTTCTATTATGATGACTTGAATTTTCATTAACTTCATATGACAACCAAAAAGAAGCTACTACAGTATATGTATATCATGATAAAAATGTGATTCAATCATTCACTTACTGAATAGAAATATCAAAATAGCTTTGAATGAAAATAAAAAAAGAAAAGAAAAGAGAAGTATGAGAATAGAATATTTTCTACTTCCAAAATGGTCAAGCAGAAAATTCATTCATCCATGAAAAATATGCTCTACAAGACTCCAAGACGGCATAGCAAATGCTGGGCACTCTTCATTTTGAATTAGCAAATCACGTATCAGAAAAGAAAGCTGTTTTAGTACTATTCTCGGTATTGATTAGCCATTCATGGACATGCATTTAACTTTTGCTCAGATGTTTTTACTTACCACAAGTAGACAGAGGACTGAACCAATTAAAGCCATGACGAGACCTGCAATCAAAAACCCGATTCACCTGAGTTCAATAGATTTCTAACAGCGTGAGAAGCTAGTGAAGACACACAACAACCATAATAAATTGTTATTAAAAGGATTTATTATACAACCTCCATAAACCTGTAATATCTCCTTAAAGCTAAGAACAAAACATCAAGTATAAATCAGCTTAGAAGCAGAAGGATTTAGATAAATTCAGTGAGCCAGTCACAATTAATTATAAGTGTATTTATTATATAATTACATATTCTATGTACATAAGTATCTATTAAGAAAGTATAAAATGGAAGTGGACTTTTTATGAAATCAATGTTATAATCCTACATTAGTCCCTATTAGGAGACAGAATAAGTCAATTCTAAGTTGTGATATCTATTACAAGTTATATGTTTTACATGAATGGCTAATACTTTTAAAAACTGGAATTTGAATGTGCCTTCACTTCACTGAATTGCTTTTAACTAGCTAACTGCTAGTAGAATCAGAAGCAATTGTATCATTGAACCATGTACTAATATGTTAAGTTGAATTCTGATAGATTCATAAGACAAAGTGAAGAAGCAATTATTTCTATCTCCAAACATTAGCAAGATTTCAACGTCCTAAAAATACGAGATCAAACTAAAAAGGTAAATCACTGAAGCAACTTTTAGGATTTACCAAAAAATGGAATGAGAAAGGCTACACAAACAGAAGAAAAGACGAGAGCTGTTCTTAGAAAAACAAAGCACCACAAACTATTCGATACTCGAAGTGGCAATAGCTCCTCTATGCTCCTGGCCAATGGGTTCATCAACAATGCATATTTGTTCACTGTTAAGGATAAAAACTTTAAAAAAAAAATTGATAATTAAATTAATCAATTCAAGAGATAATGCCAAGTTTCAACAGAAGGCCTCTCTCATGTAATTAAGCTCTATCATTTGATTTTTTTTTCCTCCTCTAAGTAAAGAACTGGTATGAATAGCAAGGTTTCAGGGAAAATCATGTTCTGCCGATTGTATTTTCATAATCCAACAATCAGTTTCCAAAAGGATATTTGGTGAGTGGGTTGATAACCTGAAAGAGATAAAAAAAAAAAATGCAAACTATCAGAAAGCATATGATGTTTTTTCAACAATCCTCACAAGAACAGCCAATTATAGCAACTCCAAAATGGATTGAAATCTCATACTCACCGTAGTCCACAAGGCAATTTTTGAAGTTAAGGCATGTGGTGGCATATTCAATGTTATTTGAGATAATGTATCTTGACCAAACATAAGAAATCCCATGACTGCAACACCCCCATAAATGACAAAGCACAAGATAAAGCTGGAAAACAAGAAGAAAGTTGTGAGAAATCAACGAGGCAATGAAAATTCATGTAACACCCAAAAAAAAAAAAAAAACAAAGTTTTGTACCATATTATAGCTGCCTTGGTAAATTTTCTTTTATCAGCCATTGACTGGTAGATATTTGGAAAAACTGAGTGCCCAGAATAACAGAACCCATATACACCAAGTGCATATGGAATGCCACTCCACTTCACCACTGGACCATTTTTATGAAACCCCACCCCGCCTGCCGTACCAACGAAAACCACACAAAGAACAATCAAAATTGTTGCTAAAACCCCACCAGCTGCAAAACAGAAATGAAAACAAAGAATCAGATGAAGTGCATTAAGCTACTCACATCTTCAATACTTCAATGCAATGAATGAACTTCAAACAATAAGGTTGCCTCTTCAATACTTCAATGCAGTTAAGGAAGTTCAAACAATAAGTTTGCAGCACCTGAAAGGTATGAGATGACACGAAGATCCCTCAGCCAAACAGTTGGGAGTACAATAAGAGCAATTAGGATTCCAAAGAAGTGCATTGAGTCAAGATGAAGGCCAGCCCAATCCAAGGATGTTCCAGGAAATAGCTTGGTAAGATTATCACCCTCTAGTGTAATAAATTCTACACAGTATGACTGCACAATGGAAAAGAAGCCCAATAATCTACTTAAGAACAGCATAGAGTAGGGGAAGAAAACGTAAAATCAGAATCAGCTTTTTTCACTTACATATAACTCTATGTACAGAATGATCTGCATCAAGATCCAAGAATACAATATTATCAGAATGATAAAATGGAAACCATTGACAGCACAGAAAGTAAACTACATATGTGTTATGTGTACCTTCCCTTCCATTTTCAAAGATCATCAATTTTAAGAAACTCCTAAACATATACTATAGAGAATAGTGATAACTTACGTGATACATCAGTTTTAGAAATGCTCAAATAACCAACCTAAGAGCAAAATGCAGCCACTTATGCTAATCAAGATCCGAGATATGTAACATATGTTTATTTAAATATACAGTTCTCAAACTAGTATTGTCAATATTTCATTCTTGTAACAAACTAGTGATGTAATATACCAGAGTTGCAGTTGCAAGAAACTCACAGATATAGCTAGACGTCCATATTTTCCAAAAGCAGCTTCTCCTATATCTGGGTAGGTCGTGATGCCTTCTTTGCTCTCAAAGCATTGTCTCATAAGGTTGGCTGTGTAACAACATACAAATGCAAAAACAGCTAGTACTACTAAACTTGCCCAGCCTGCTTCTTTCACTGTAGAAGGTGTAGAAAGAAGCCCAACTCCAACCATTACATTAACCGCTGTCAAATTAATGCCAGTTCACAAAATTAACCAAATGAATGCTACATAAATTTCATATTACACAGTAAATTCAAATAACATAAGTGTGCTAATCATAAAATTGACTAAAAGGAGCTCTAATGTATAATGGTGAACTTTCATTTTGTTTTCCTTTTCTACTTTTCCTCTGTAATTTCTTATAAATAGAAATAAGAAAAGTAAAATAAGATTAACATGTAAGATTTACATCATTTAACAATGAACAAAACCAATTTCAGACCTTCTACATAAGTGAAATCACAAGGAACTCAAAGATATCAGAAACACTGTTATGGCTTACAATTGAAGACAGTTTGTGTGAAGCTGCAGCCATAAGCAACGGGTAATTCGCCGCTAGCAAAGGAACCTTTTGAGAATGAAAATTGAGCTGGTAAGATCCTATCCAAGTCTTCCTTCTGATAATTATTTTCTTGATCAGACAGTAAAGAAGACTTTTCATCCTGTTCTAAAATACTTTTATTATGGTTTTCAAGACTTGTATAATGGTAGCTTTGTGCTCGTCCAATAAACCCAAAATTTGGTGACATTGAGATTGAGTAAGAATCAGTTGTTTCTCTGCCACAAAAATATAAATAAATAAAAGGAAACAAAAACAGGGCAACAAACCACGTAAGTACTTGAAGCAATTGCACACTCCACACTCCTTTTCTTTTTTTCTTTTTTAATTAATTAGACTCTGAATGGGGTTCAAGCTTGCAATCTCGTACACGGGAGATGACTACCAAAATTGCGGGAGATAATAAAACTGCTAATCACGAACACATAATTTTAATCTAATTAATCACATGATGCCTAATTAAGATATAGATTAATAGCAAAAATAAGCACTAAAGGGTGCATGAATACAAAAAAAAAAAAAAAAAAAAAAATTACCTGAAACTCCGGGGCCATTGCTGAGAAGAGAAAGTCCCACATCCTTCACCATCCTCCGCTGCTTCTCCGCCGCTACTACTGCTCCTGCTCCTGCCACCAATCTCAGTCTTGTTTACTTCAAAGTCTCCACCAAAATCATCATCACCGTCCTCCAAGAAAAACTCTGACGTTTCTTTCAGTTTATTATTTTCCGCCATGAACACAATTTGTTTCAGAAGAGGGAAAATCAACTAATCAGTAAACCAAGCAGAGAAAAAACTGGAGGGACACAGAAAGCAATATATGTATGTGAGCTTCCCGAAACAAACTGAATATATATAATATATAGCATGTGAGGTTCTGGAGAGTGGTGCTTAGTGTTTTTTTCTTGGAAACAGATTGGCAAGTAATAACATGTTTATTTTGGTATTTTGTGGTTCAGTTTTAGCGGGTTTTGGATAATTAAATGGCTAAGATTGGTACTTTCACTAGCTGCTGCAGGCATGATTTTAGGTTAATAAAATATTTAAATTGAAATCATAATCCATTATAACGATTTTGATTTCCATTTAAAATCGATCAGTTTCTGTTTAAAATCAATTTTTTTTTTATTATAAATTAAAATTAATTTCAAATCGATTTTTTTATTATATTAATTTTAATTAAATAATGAGTATAAAATAATGGAACAATTTAAAATAAAATTTTAATTAAACAATAAAATTTATTAAATAAATACTTGCATTTAATTCGTACATTAATTAAATTACTTATATATTCTATTAAAATTAAGAGAAATTAAAGTCAATATAGTTTTGTTACATTATTTTTATTTTTTATAAATATTATTTTACATTATCTAAATCAATTAAGTCTAATAAAAGACATATTTAAGACTAATAGAAACGTCTTTCAAAAGCATGATCGGTTTAATTGAACCATCGATTTAAGTTTGAAACTGACGGTTTTGATTTTTAATAGAAATCGAAATCAAAACCAAACTTCTCATGATTTCGATTACAAATCAAAATCAAAACTGAAAACCGAAAAATAATTTCGGTTTTAATTTTATTTTACCGATTTCGATCCTGCTTAACGATTTTGATCGGGTTTTGATCACCCCTAGCTGCCTGACGATTGCATGCTCAGTTTCGTATCTCAGTTTGCTTCATCCTTCAACCTTTTTGGTTGTTACTTTACCCCTCTTTGTCTCATATAATAATCAGAACTGTGCCTTGTATAGTTTCTTTGTTAGAAACCAAAGTGAATTTATTTTATTTTATTCACCATTAAATTATATTGTACTATAATTTTAATTTTTAATTTTTATATCTTAACTATACAGTTTATCCATCGAACCTGTAATTTAACAAACCAAAAACAAAAACTTTCAAATATCTTTACCCAAAAAATAAAAAATATTTTTTTCTCTTGCATGACATTACAAAATAAGAAAAAGAGGAAGCAGAGTAACAATCTAATCCAACCACCATAACCAGAGATGAAAATCAATAAAAAATTCCTCAATTGATGAAGATAATTTTTTTTTTATTATTATTGTTGGAGGGAGTCATAAAAAAAACTAATGTAAAAACATATAAATGAATTCAAAATAAAAATATTATTATTTTAAAATAATATACATATATAAAATTTTAAAATTTAATGAAAAAATGACGTTTTTATTGAATGATGAGATGGTGAAATATAAGTATTGAAAAATATTAAATATATGCATATTTATTGAATAAAAGAATGGTTAAATAATAAATTATAAATATAAAAAGTAAAAAATTAAAAATTAAAAATGCGACAGCAAATATGATTTTGATCTGTCATTCAAAAATTTAAAAATTGAAAAAAAATTAAAATAGAAGATAGAAAATATTAATGCAACGACTCAAATTGTAAGAGCTGCAATTAACGCTCGAACTAAAGTAGGTGTGACAGCATCGGATCATGTCAAATTTTACCACCTCTTAAGCCTACTTGTAAAACCTAATTGAAAGTTACTTAAACTCGGCTTGCAAAGTATTAAATATAAATTTAATTTTAATGAAGTCGAGTTGAAACTCGACTAGGTTAATACACAGATCATGCCAAGTTCAAATCAATTATATTCTATTAAAATTGTTAACTAGCTTGATTGAACTTAATAAAAAAACTTAATTAATTATTTTTCATAAATAACTTTCATAAACTATTTAAACTTAAGTAAATTTATTAAAAGTTATTCGCGTTCTAATTCAAAATTAAATTTCTTTACTTTAATATAGTGTCACTTGACTTAATTTGAACTCGAGTATGAAGATTATTTCATAAAAAAATGATGCCAAATAGAAATAAATAAATTTTATAAATATAAATACAATATACAAATTTAATATTTATCATTAATTTTTTATACATAATCTTCCTATTGAATTGATTTTCAACTTTAATTTTATAGAGTTTAAACTTCTCTATAACTTTGTCCTTACTTTTAAGCAAATACATATAACAGTATTTTGTACAATCATTAACAAATGTGATAAAATACTTTTTACTACCTCTTGTTTGTACAAATTTTAAGTCACATACATCACTATGAATTAATTCAAGTGGTTCAGTTTTTCTTTCCACTGATTAAAAAGATGATCTTGTTAATTTTGTCTCAACACAAATTTCACATTTATATTTTAAATTTATATGGAATTTAGGTATGTGATACAAGTTAACTAACCTTTTCAAGGTATTATAATTAACATGTCCTAGTTTACCATGCCATAAATTGAAAGATTCAAGCAAATAAACTGAAGAGGTATTTTCATTCATGTGAGTGATTACAGTTATATTGAACTTGAATAGCTCATCAAGTACATACCCTCTCCCCACATACATTCCATTTTTAGACAAAATAACCTTATATGATTCGAACACCATGCGGAATCCATGCTTATTGAGCAGTGAACCAGACACTAGGTTCTTGCGGATTTTCGGCATATATAGCACATTGTTCAAAGTCAGCTCCTTGCCAGACGTCATTTTCAGCACCACCTTTCCTTCACTAAGGACTTTAGAAGTGGCAGAATTGCCCATATAAAGCTTCTCCTTGCTTTTAGGGGTGAAAGTGAAAAACATCTCACGTTCTGAGCACACATGCCTTGTAGCACCAATATCAATCCACCATTCTTTTGGGTTTGACCCTACCAGGTTCACCTCTGATATCATAGCAGTTAGGTTGATGTCAGAGACATCTTGTGTGATGTCGTTAACCATATTTACTTCATGGTTCTTCTTCTTCCTCTTCGACAACCTGCATTCAGAGGATTTGTGACACACCCTGTCACAATTAAAGTATTTCCCTTGAAATTTCTTTTGGAAACTTCACCACTGGTCTAATATCTTGAATTTTTAAATTATAAAAATTTATTAATATTTGAGTATTTTATTTTATAAAAAAATAAATTATTATTTAATTATTTATTTTGTTTAAATGATTTTCAGATTTATTATATATATATATATATATATATATATATATATATATATATGCCCAGATCTGTTGGGGTGTGGGGAAACGGGAGGCAGAGAGAGAGAAACCTTCTGCCACCATTACTGCCGTCATCCGGTCACCGTTCGTCTACACGCATCGACCAAGGAGGAAGCCTGGCCTCTAATGAGTCTCCTAGTATAAGCACGTCGCCATCCGCCATCGGACGCAGTCACACTCGCCACTTGATCTGGTCGCTGACAGTGAACTTTATGAGCTTATTCCAGCTAGCTCTGACCTCTGTTCACAATGATTCCGGTATGGTTAGATTTCTCTCCTCCAAAGCTTCATTTTGGTACCTCATTTGCTAATTTTGGGCTAATTTGAATTTGGCGAAGAATCTAGGCTGCCGACGCTATTTTCTGGTGATCTCCGGCGAGTGAGAGAGAGTGACCCATTTTTCTGGATTCCTTGCTTTGAGACGAGTCTATTGACATCAGTTTCGCCACTTTTCGCCACCGTTGATATTTTTCGGCGAGTGTTTTTCAGCGAGCGTTGTTGACAGTCCTAAAATTATTGTAGAACGATTAATCAAATTATTTGAGTTGGATAATTTTGTGTGATTAATTATGAGATGATTATATTGTTGATGTTATTTGTGGGAGTATAGTTAGGGCATTTGAGATATATTTGAGTTAAATCTGTTGTCTGCGTTTCAGAGGGATTAGGTCTATTATAGGGAAAACTCTGCTGAATTTTTGGTAGATTTATCTGCAGCCTTAGGATGTGTCTATCATTTGATTCTTAGAATTCTTATTCTGATAGTCTGTCAATACTTTATTTTCTAAATTGTCCAAGACCATCTTCTACAACTCCAGGTTCAAGTTAGTGACCGAGTTCGGGTTTCCGCACCAGGGTTGTGAGTGATACTTTCTAATATATTTTCTTGCTTCTCATGCATCTACATTTACTGTATGTATATATGTATATATATAATTATGCATTATGAATATCAATTGAGCATTCTGTCATATGTATGTGAATGTTTCATTAAATTTGTGCTGCATATTACTTATGGATGCTGGATGGGATTGGGATGACATAGGACCACTTAGGATTATGATTATGGTATGGATGATGATTGTGATTGATGAGCTATGACTGGTATATGACGGTTGTGGGCTTGCTCATCGCTCAGCGTTGTTACTAATTGTGAGGTTTTGCCCGAGCGCCGGTCCGATCAGCTAGAAGGAATCGAAATGCTTATTTAGGTTTGTACTCACGTTGGAACCCTCGGGTTCAGATTGGTTGATTTTGAAAAGTGAGAGTTACCACCTTAATTTTATTTTTTATTTGGGAAAATTTAAGGGAAAACCCCAAATAATGACTCAAATTATATCCCAATGAAAAAGTGCACTAATTCTTGATTACCAAAGAGGATTCGGGGACTAAGTTTTTGGTTTTAAGAAAAAAACTAGTTTGGCAAAGTTTAATACACAATGACTTAAAATTGGTTCCTTGAACAATTTATAATGCATGAACAATTATATAATGCATGAATCATTCAAAAATAAAATAAAGTAAAGAAAGTATTAAAAGGCAAAATAAAGAAAGCAAAAAAATAATTAAATTTACAATTCAAGTCAAATTAGGGGATACTTTCTCTAGCCCTTATGGGATTCTAGGGAAGTCACACATTCGCCAAACCAAATCCTAATAAAAGTAACAAAACAGAGAAACAAAAGAGAAACACAAACCTAAACTATGTGAAAAAGGTGAAAGAGGAGGAAAGTTTATTTTAATTGGATTTGATGCTTTAGACAAGCATGCCTACGTATTACTTTGAATGGGAATCAAAATCCATGTAGTTCGCCCTTCTTG